>SNQJ01S0003375.1:479252-490010 GCA_010110895.2 Picea sitchensis | reverse complement strand
CATGTAGGTGATGTTGAAAGGGTCGGTGTCTACAGGGTTTGTTGGTAGAATAAATTAAACCTAGGGTCTTACAACCACATGCCAACAAATGGTTCTATTTCCAAGACTTGAAATATGTGATTAAGGGAATGTTTTGAAGGTCGACTAAGAAACAAATCGTTGAATGGATAGAAAGGAAGGAACGAAAATTTTCTTGAAAAAATAATAGAAACCCTTGGATGAGTGACAAGAAATGGATGCAAAGGTATGTGTACAGAGAGTTTCATGATATTTTCTTTAGTGAATTTTTTATCATCTTAACTGAGTGGTTAGAAGTATTAGTGGAGAATATTGGAAGGTAACGAACTGCAACACCGATGAATTGGAATCCTGACTTCATAATCCAATTGAACTCTGTAAGTAACAAGACTTCTCGCACTATTGATTTCTAGTTGAACAGTATATCGGGAGGTTATATTACGAATTTTGCAGTGGATTGTACCTAGTCATACAATGTTGCAGAGAGGAATTTATTCAAGGGTCCACGTGGAAGTATTATGAAATAATTGGGTACCTAAATAAAGATGTTGTTGTGCGACAAGTGTGTGATGACGATATTGTCTAATTTCTAAGGGGCTTGTGCACATAGGGGAACTGAGCGATGACGAGAGGATAATCGAAAGGTAGGAAAGGATCAAGAAATAAATGAGAAGGAAGGGAGGGACTGAGGATGTAGAGAAATAAAGAAGGTGTTTCAGAAGAGGAAGACAATTTTTTCATATTGCACAATGGAAGAAGGTACAATAGGTTGAATAATGGGGCTGAGAAAAGAGAGTTGTGAAGTGATATTGAGAGGGGATAACCCTGGGTAATAGTCCATATCATAGAGATACCGCGCACATAAGGAGAGGAAGAGGATTCTCAGTTCAACCCCATAATATAGGAGTCAGTAAGTCCTACTCAAACTGGATCTTGTGTTGATTCCACTGTGTCCGTCACCTAGATCAAAAGTAACATTTGAGGATTTGTTAAAAGCACTTATAGTTAGTGGAGGAATACATAGTAGAAGTATCCATATCAGTGGAAGCACTCCATTGATTCAGATTCAACCAAGATCATCGAGGGGAGGTACTACTAAAAGAAACATGGTAGTGTTAGAAAATACACTGAGACTACCCGAGTTCCAGGGAGTTGGGTCGAAGGACCCAAAACAACATCTATTCATATGTGAAACAATTTGGGTTGCAAATAATGTCGAGTATGAGGCCGTAAATATTTCACAGTTGGAAAAAACATTTATAGGTCGCGCATTAGTATGGTATATGAAATTGCAAAGTACCACACCTACAAGACAAGAAAGGACGTTAGAGTAAATTAGACAAGCATAAATTATAAGAAGAAACACCATTCATGGAATGCACTGAAGATACTTTTGTGTGGTTTATATTTGCGAATGTGAGTAGCCATCACATCTCTTCTCAAAGATAAGTTTCCACCATTATAGCGAGTCTTTCACTCTGTATTTTTATAGTATTGTACATTTCGCTCATTAATATAAATTGTGTATTAATGTATCTATGTGTTTATGGTTATATCTCTGATAAATCTCTGTTTCATTATTGTCTCTCTTACAATATGTCTTTATATTTCTTTGTTATGTCTCTGCTCTCATTTCATGTTGAAAATAATATGGATAAGGAGATGGAGACATAGACCACACAATTGGGTTTGGAAATATGAAGCTATCAACAACATAAAACAACTACACTACCACTGAACGATAATGATTGGAAATGGTATATGTGTTGCAAAATGTTAGGCATTACTTATTGGGGTCTCACTTTAAGATTTATACAAACCATTATACACTAAGATACTTAGTGAACAAACCAATGTTGTTCTAGGAATATGATTTTGAAGTTGTTGTGAAACCAAGAAAGTTGATTGCAGGACCATATCACTTATCATGCATACTATCAGGAGAAGATGTAGGGAATCTAGATGGAATATTGTTGGATGCAAATTTAACTTCATTTAAAATGGTGGAAGATTACTTCACAGAAATTGTAGAGCTTTTAAGTACGGGAATGGCCACGTTAGACATGACAGTTGCATAGAAGAAACAATTAGTGGTTAAAGAAGTATACTATTAATTAATTGAAGGAAACTTATACAAGTTAGTTGCACATGGAATATTGAGATGATGTGTGTTATTGCATTAAAGGCCAATGATACTATCAAAAGTGCACAAAGGAGTTGCAGGAGAAAAATACGCAAGTAAATAAACAACACATAAGATTTTGTGTGCAAGGATTTGGTGGCCCACACTTCATAAGGATGATAAATAATATTGTCAGGAATGCAATGTTTGTCAAAGGGTGGAAAAGCCATCCTGAAGGGATGATATTCATTTACACCCATAAGTTACATTGCAAGCATTTGATAAATGGGAAATAGACTTTATTGGGATGATCAATCCACCAACGATAATATCAGGAGCTAGGTACATAATCACTATGACAGAGTACTTGACCAGATGGGAAGAATCAACACCATTCATGGAATGCACCATAGAGACTTTTGTGAGGTTTCTATTTGAGAATGTAGTTACACGATTTGGATGCCCGCACATTTTACTCAGTAATAAAGGAACACATTTCCTGAATATGACGAATGCAACATTGACTAAGGATTTTTGAATTCATCATCAAAAGAGTAAATTATCTCACCCTCGGGCCAATGGGACAGTTTAAGATTTTAATATAATTCTGTAGAATTATTTGACAAATATCTGCAATGTAGGAAGGGATGATTGGGACTTAATGGTTCCTGCAGTATTATGGGAATATAGGTCTACAAGTAAAAATTTTACAGTACAAACACCTTATAGGTTGATCTATGGAATGAATTCATAATTCCAATGGAGTTTATTGTTCCTAGCCTACATGTTGCATTGATTATTGATCTTTCAGACTCTAGCATGGTAGAGGGGAGATTTCCACAATTGTTTCAGCTTGAGGAATATCGATTTGTCACACGGTTTCATCAACAAGTTCAAAAGGAAAGAGAAACTGCATGGCATGTTAGACATATTAATCAAAACAAATATCAAGTGGGGTAATTAGTATTACTATACGACAATAAGTTTATGCAACATCCAGGAAAGTTTTGAATCCACTGGTTAGGACCATATGTGATTAATCATGTGATGGGGGGAAGGAGTTGTGCAATTGGAAATGATGAATGGAGAAGTCGTGAGGGGAATGGTGAATGGCAGTTGGTTGAAACTTTATAGTGAAAAATGACCTACTTTTCACTATTCAGACATGCACAAGAACCTTTTTATTATATTAGTGTACTATAGTAGGATTCAAAACAAAAAGAAAAAACAAGAAAAAGTAAAAAAAAAGGAAGAAAGAAAAAGAAAACCAAAGATAAGACATGACCTGAGCATAAAAAGTGAGTGTTGCATAGATAAAAGAAACAATGTTGAGACAGTTAGGTATACACATAAGAATGCACAAAATAGGATCATAACGGCTGTTAAATATAGTAAGAGGGAACACACGATGGTTAAAGAGCATTAATGACAATTTATAACTATGAGGCATATCAATAAATGAAAACAACCACCAATGATTATGATATATTGGCAGTATGAGGCATAAATATAGCGGAAGTTATGACAATAAAGTAGCATTAAATCAAGCGTTCATCACATCAATAGTGGATTAGATAGTTAATTCAATAATGAAGGGACATGGACAACTAGAGAAGGGGCACAAAAGCTGCAAAGGGTCGAAAGAATTGGTTATTGTTACTTAGAGTTGAATATGAATAAGAGAGAGCCAAAAAATGTATTGCAGAGCTGAGAAAAACCCGAGAGCCAAAGAAATTGTCACTGGTAACCAGTTTACAAAAATGGCACCACCAAAATAAATATCACTCGTACCAAAAAAATCTCGAACAAGAGTGAAACCTGTACAGCCCAAGGTTAAGGAAATTCCAAAAGCATCATTGTTAGAGCCAAGGTTTCCCCTAGACTACATTCCACCAAGGAAGGATGATGCCCCACCATTAATATTGCATAAGAATCCCTAATATGAATTGGTTATGCCCGACATCCCAGATGGGTTCATCATGGATGAAGACATTCTAGGGAGGGTGCCACAAATCAAATATGCAGACCATGATATTACAGACATGACGAGGTTCCCTAAAATTGTGCCACAATGCTAATTGGAACTAAGGATAGATCCAACAGAAAACCAGAGAATATCGGTGCCAAAGCTACGGGAAAGAGGACTAGAGCGAGTAGACATACTAAACCTATTTGACATCCCACATTTTGGCTAGAGAAATGAGGTGAGCGCATGCATCATGTTTCTCTTAACTTGTGTGCATGGAGGATATTTTTGGTTGGACGAGACAATATATATAGGTATAGACCTAATTGCAAGGACCAAAGGATTACCAACATATGGACAAGATCCAAACTCAATGTTTGCATAAAACAAAACTAACAGGACTCTGTTAGAGGCAATGAGGGAAAAATTTCATACAGTTAGAGGTGTGATTAGGTTGGATGTGCTGAGCATATGTGACCCAACATTAAGGCTTGCAATGCAGGCATTGGTGTGCAAGTTACTGGGGAAATGTAGAAAATACCAAGTGCCAGCTACAATGATAGCTACGATGGAGAAGTTTTTTGAAGGGGTGTCTATGACCTAGGCTCCTTACTTATTGAAACAATTCCTCCTCAATTGTGCATAAGCACAAGATAGAGGCACCAAATTCCATTATCCATGGATTCTAATTCCGATTGCGTTCCCATCATGGGAAGATTTGTAAGATGTGTACTTCTTGGGAATCAGAGGTAAATCATGTTTGGCATATAAGTACCAGAAATTATGGTACACATCTAATAAAAGAAGACAGATCGACACTAATGTCGAGTTCTTCATGTATGGTGAAAGGATTTAACATTGCATTAGGAATACACCATGCATACCACAACAAGTGGTAGATGTGTACACCCTGTTTGTGTGGTTCAGGGAATACCAACATCATATATATGTATAGGAAAAGAAGGACCCTAGAGAGGAATGGGTCCAGATGAAATATAAGATCACAGAAGAATATATAGACCTAATCATGAAGGATTGGGATCTAGAGTGGAAGATTCCAGTGGAAAACATAGAGATAGAACACCATAACAATGACATAGATGAACAAGGTGATGAATAGGGTAACGTACAAGGTGATGACCAGGGAAGAGATGCAGAAGATGTGCAATAAACAGACCCAACAGTAGGATAGAAAAGGAAATACAAGTGTAAGGGGGGGCAAGAAAATCTCCGCGCAAGAAGAGGAAATCCCATAGAGTAACGACTAATTGTACTTTGATAGAGGATGATATTAATAGAATCAATTATCAAGTGATATATGCCATATATTAAGCAATTGAGAAAGAATCACACAAACAATAATAACTGCACCACCAGTTGAAGGAACAATTAACACAATTGCAACAACTCTTTGAAGCAACAAGGATAACACCGGAGCACAGATATGAGGAAGGACCATCAACGAACCCGACTAGGGAGGCCGGGGCCAAAAATTCTTACTTTTCAAAGAGGGAAATAGGGTGCAAAGTGTTGAAGATCTCACCAGATGTGATCGGGTTCCCAATTCTCGAGATGAAAAAGAAGGTACAATGACTAAGTCACCTAGACTTAGTCATTTCATAGATGTTGACAATAGTGCTACAAGGATTTCACATTGGTATTGTGTAGGATATATGGTTCTATGTAAAATCAACATCAACCGAATTGGATAAGGTAACGATGGAGAAGATAGATCTTCAATAAGAGTATACAACTGTGTTACAGGAGAAGACCATGACCGAGGAAAAGGATGGCATGATATTAAAGGATAATATTGAGGTTGAGGAAAAGGATGAAAGGATACAGAAGGAGAAGAGTGAGTCTAAAGAAAAGGCCATGAAAATATTGAAGGAGAAGGATGAGGCTTAATAGCAAGCAAAGTGAATACAACATGCCATCGAAAAAATCTACAAGGATATTCCAGAAATGTTGAGGGTGGTGGAAGCCACACTAGAAGAGAAAGTCTCAAACATTAGGGAAGTCATTGAAGGATTCTACACCATGATCGAAGACTTGGAATCACGTAGTACACCAACGACATCACTGGAGGAAAAGGAATAAAGAGAAAGAAATGCTTTGACCATGGTAGAAAATATTAAGAAGTTGGATGAGGAATCCTCAAAGCTATATGAATAAAGCATGCATATTTGGAAAAACATAATGTAGGATCCAAAGATGAAATTTATGGAATATAGACTAAGGGATGTGTAGGAAAAAGTAAAGAAGGATTTAGAGAACATAAGTACGTTTCCATCACCGGAGTGCATGATGACCATTATGGCACAAAGGCAATCATACAATGAAATAGAAAAGATAAGGGACCAATAGAATATTCTCCAGCAGTGATTAGTACCACTGCAAGACGAAGCACTAAGGGTAATAGGAAATTGGAAAATGAAAAGGGAAAGACACAGTAGGAAGCACATGAGAGCGAAGATAAATTCATGACCCTAACTGTGCAAGTCGTAGAGGAGATTTTGGCACAAGAAGAAAAAGTCAAGAAACAAGTTGCGACAACAAAGGAAACCTCCCAAAATTTCATGGAAGTATGGAGGGGTGTGTCACAACAACCCTAAGTGGCTCGATATGAGCCACAGGTAAGCATTGGGGTCCTATTGGACAGGTAGTTCAAAGAATTAAAAATGAGGGCATGTGCAAAAGGAGGAAGGAAAACATATATGCATACAAAAGAAGGTACATGCACAAAAGAAGGAGGAACAAAAACCAAGAGCATAAAAGCATCATACAGGCACAAAGATAAGAAAATCATGCAAGAATAATAAGTTGTAATCATGAGTTTTTATAGGGTTTGGGGGATAAGAGAATAGGGTTTTGATCCCTAAATTATATGTATAAATATATAATGGGTTAGGTAGAATAGGTTATTGAAGGATGAAGGCTGAAGGTTGAGATTATTGTTGTTGAAGTTGTATAGACAGAGTGAGAGAGAGTCTATGTATGAATGTTTAGGGAGATTTTGTAGCGAGAGGATTTTACTGCACAACTAGGAAATATGGAGAAGTACATCATGATGTATCTATTGTAAGAGAAATGTGCAAGCCTGAGATGAATTGCATAAAGAATAATAAAGAAGCCATTCATTGTGGACGTAGCCCAAATTTTGGGTGAACCACTTTAAACTCTGTGTCTGAATCTTTGTTTATGTGATTGTTCATGAATGTTATATTTATGCATACTAGATCTAAATCTGTTTATTAGCTGATGGATACACAGTAAATATGAATTTTATAGTGAATAGTTTATTTTTCAATCTATGGCATAATGAGGATGCATAACTAAAGGTTACTAATTAATCATGGTAAAAGGAACAAGAAATATGATGCACAAGGTAGATAAGTAGGAATGAAACTACTAATGGCCTCACATCCCCTCATCCTTGCAAAATATTGGTTCCTACAGTCCCAATAGATGCCTCAGATGAGACTTCACTTGCATGCAGGTGATTATGAAAGGGTCGGTGTCTGCAGAGTTTGTTGGTAGAATAAATTGAACCTAGGATCTTATAACCACACACCAACACCCCTTCACTACTTTGATTCCCTCGAGTGTCCCATTCAATTATCAGGTTCTCTCTAAAACAGGTAACCTAGAATCTCTCTATTGGGAACTCAAGGGAACTCATTTCCAAGAACACTACCAGGAAAATAATAGAAACACTTTTTGTTACAATGAAAATCACACAGGAGTTCACTCTTCAGGCCTGGCATCCCTGTTCTTCAATATATTATCTCTCGAATTCTCCAAAAATTTTCTAGAATTATCCCAAATTCATCCATCGTTATTGGTTTAGCTCCATGCTCTTTTTACTTCCCCCTTCTTGCTGTTCATGACCAAAAATGCAAGACTGCGAAAAAATTGTCTATTCCCCCCTTTCAAGTTTCCTCTATTTTCCCAAGATATTTTACTGCTCTCTTTGCCCAATGTTGATTTTATTGGATTCCCCCATGCATTCAATAACTACGGGATGTGAATTGCACACCCACCCTCTTACATGAGTTTAATTATTGGTGTCTCATACACTCAAACATAAAATAGAATTTATCCCCAATGATAATAAAATTCAAGGAAATGAGATGAATTAATACCCAAAATTAATCTCACCCTTGGAAGCCTCTTAGAAACTCTCTTCTCTTGTGTAAAATTCATCACCCATATCTATCCATATTCCCTAGCAACTGGCATCACATTTTATTTATTTAAAATGAGAAAATATAATTCACATATTACATCACTTGGGCATAACCACATCCATATCTACATTATGCATTAACTAAATTTGGAATTATAGTTCATTGGTCACATTCCCCCTTCCCCACGCTTGTTCACCATCCTCAGTGCACAAAAACATGCCTAAATACATATAGAAGTTTACATCATAATATTTAGAAAATAAAATTTTGAAATATTTTTACACTCCAATAATAGTCCCAACCATAATCTCTTGTTCTTCTCAACCTACTAACCCAAGGAATGCAACCACTTCACTACCCTTAGTCCCTTGGGTTGCACCATTATTTTATTAGGGATATTAGCATAGGTGACTACGAATTCTAAGATATGGTTCCAGAACTCTAGTTTCCCAAAATTGAGTCTTTCATTTTCATCTTATATTTTCTTCAAAATTGTCAAAACATTGTGGGTATTCCTCCCACATACTTTCTTCATGCTCCGATTTTTCATATTTAGGACTGTAGTAGGTCCATTTAACCTTTACCATCCCTATGTACTTGTTCCTATGCACTTTGAATTTATGGCCCAGGATGTGTACCAGTTCCACTCGGAAATGCCCTTTCTTTTCCACTTGGATAAAAATCCAATCAATTATGTGGTTAGAGTAAGGAGAATATTTCTTTAACAATGACACATGAAATACATTATGTACTCTCATGTATGCAGGAAATGCTAGCATGTATGCAACTGACCTTATATTCTCTAATATTTCAAAAGGCCCACATTGTATTGCTACCAATTTGGGACAACAACCCAATCCTAATGAACTTCTCTTCTCTTTCACTTTTAGAAAAACATATTCTCCCACTTTAAAATCCCTGAAAACTCTGTTCTTGTCTACATAAATTTTCTTCCGATCCTAGGAAGATTTTAAATTCAGCCTGATCTTCAAAATATTCTATTCCATTTCCTTCAATAGCTTCAGCCCAACAATTTCCCCATAACTTTGCACTTCTCTCTATAGGCCTCTCATAGTTATAGGCTCTTCTCTACCTCTTCTTTCATTATAATTTTCCTTAGCATTTCCCATGCTGACATGTATCCCTCTAAAATTCTCTTCATGTCTGTAGGACCCTTAGGCATATGCCATGAATGTGTTTATCATACAAGATCCAAAATTCCTTCCTATACCTCTAAATTCTATAACAAAATTTGCATGAAAATAGATTTATGTTAGACAAAAATATATACATACACAATTCTAGAAAATAATGCATAATTGCTTCTTCTCTTTAATGCCACATGTCATCTTCTTTTGCGTTGATTGTAACTTATGCTTCCCAAATAAATTTTATCGGTTGATATATGGAATCTCCTCTCCAAGATATTTCCAACTACTACCTTCTTTCTCAATTATGAGTTCTAGGTAGAAATTTATAGTCATTTGAATATTGCTAATTTACCTCTTTTGTAGACTTTTCATTATGGTGCAATTAATCCTAGAGACAAACTTCTACCATTTTTAGAAGTAAACATTTCAAGAACCAAATAAAATTTTGTGTGAGACATAGATAACAATGATGCAAAAAATTCATAAAAAAACTCATATTGTCAATTTGATGCTCTAGTAAAAAAAATGCAACAATGTGGAAATGCCAATTTTGTCATTTTTCACCCCGTTTTCTTGATAGAATTTTTAGCCAAACTGGTCATCTCTCGAACTATGTACTTCTAGAAAAACTTCAGTAAAACAAATTTGTATGGCTTGATGAGTATAAAAAATATTGAGTAAATATTGTTTTCCATATTTTTCATCTGGGGACCCTTCTCCTTCTCCGAAAATCCCAAAAATCCCAAACAGTTGCATGGAATAGTATATTTTTCCCTATTTTAGCACCTCCGCTCCAAACTCCTTAAAATATGGACAATTAATTCACTCAGTATTTTCATGTCTAATTTTTTGACAATATGTACAAGTTTCAACAATACTTACACTCCTTCCACTGATCTTGATCCTTATCCTCAAAAAAGGGTAGTTTGTATTTTCTAAAAAAATCAAAGCATAATTGGTCAGTGGCCCTCTCTGTAATTTTTGTATCCCTTATTACTACAAAAAAAAACCCAAAAGTTTGTTGGATTACTGAGAGGGGGGGTGAATCAGTAATAGCGTAATTATAATCCTTTTTCTTCAAATGTTATATCAATGTAGAATTAATATCCAATAATGAGCAGTAAGAAATAAACAATCACACACATACATAGTACACCAACGTTTTACATGGAAACCCAAATCGGGAGAAAACCACAGAATGATTTTTCTTATATGTCTTGAAGAATTACATTCATTGGAAGCACCAACTTCCTTTGTTTTCTAGCTACAACTGGAAGGAGGCTCCAACCCCCTAGTTTCTCAGGCTACAAC
>SNQJ01S0003375.1:401664-476545 GCA_010110895.2 Picea sitchensis | reverse complement strand
TCTTTTTTCCTCTAACTCTTTATCACACCGCATTTTCTCCTTAAATTTTGATTTGATTTTTTTTTTAATAGTATCTTTATTCTGCAAAATGGTGTCTTCCATGACTCCCCAGTAGTCTAGCCAAGACTAGGAATCTTTATGCCATCCTCACTTGAGTCGATGGTGGTTCTGACTCAATTTTGAAGCAATTTTAGGAAGCCTCTTGTCTTCCATGTTGTTTAACTTGTACTTATACATTAGGTATTTATTCATAGTCATGATCTCAATGGGGGAGAGACTTGTTTTTAAGAGGATGAGATAGGGTTTATTTCCTTTAATTTTGAGATTATAGGTTATAAAATTCTTTTGTATTTTCTCTATGTTTCTCCAGGATTCACAAGAGATACTATATCCCCAGAATTCACATCCATAAAGAATAACAGGTGTAAAAATATTCTCAAAGAGGAGTTTCTTCTTATACCAACTCCAAAGATCAGTTGATTTACAATTGTTTTCAAGCCAATAATAAGCTTTCGATCCTCCAATAATTCTTTTCTCAATGCTATAATTCCAAATGAGCTTATGGTGAATATCAATTCCAAGATATGTGTATGAAGTGCCTTCCTCCAAGTTGTTTTTTTCATATACGAAGGTATCATAAGGGATCTTATTGGATTTAATAATCATGACCTTAGTATTATTAGTATTAACAGTCATACACATATTGGAGCAAAAATCCTTGAGGAGTTTTAGTTGGTTTTCAATATCATGGGGACTCCTCGCCATAAGAACGATATCATCAACATAAAGAAGAATATTGATGTCTATACCAGTGAGAGTAGGGCTGACACAACCCTCTTTTTCCAAGCAATCTTCTAACTTGTCAATGTCTATGCCAAAAAGGGTAGGGGGCAAGGGACAACCTTGTTTGACTCTGATATTGCAGTTAATCTCTTTGGACCAGCCCTCAGTGTTTTCAAACATAGCAATAACGTTCTCATAAATCCTTATTGTAGCAACCCTCAACTCGAGAGGCACTTTTATCTCTTCCAACCTATTCCAAAGGTTTTTCCTAGGAACAATGTCAAAATCTTTTCTAAAGTCAACAAAACAACAAAAATGATTGGTTTTAGTATTGCAGAACTCCTCTGCAATGATCCTAAAGTTACCAAGATGGTCCATAGTTGAATGATATCTCCTAAACTATGCATGGCCTTTAGCTCTTTTACCGTGACTTTCTAGTCAAAGGCTAATCTTCTTTTCCAAAATAATTCCATAAAGCTTGGCTAAAATCGGGCTAATCATAATGGTCCTATAATTAGAGGGATTGTTTATATCCCCATTTTTAAAAATAGGAACAATGAGGCTTTGCATCCAGGGTTTAGGGAATCCTTGCTTGACTACTAATTTGAAGAGCTTGTTTATGTGAGGGAGAAGGATTGGCCCTCCGATTTTAAAAATTTCATCTTGGTAGCCTTCAATGTACTTAGCTTTCCCATTTGCAAGCCGCTTAACCCAAAACTCTATGTCATCTAAAGAAAAAAAAACTTCCTTTGTAGGGACAATAGTAATGGTATCCATGGCATTAGGGAACTCGTAAAGACTTTTAAGGTAGGAATTACAGTCCCTTAAGGGAATCCCATTATTTTCTTTAGTATTTCATTTTATAATTTGGCTCCAGAACTTCTTAGGATCGAGCTTATATAGTTTTGAAAGTTGCTCTTTCCTTTTATTGACATAGTACCTTTTTTTTATTTTAATTAGGGATTTGTATGTATTGATCTTATTGAGTTTTAAGGACTCATTAGAAGCATCCCTAATGAATTTCCTAGCAATTTTACATTCTTTATCATACCAAGGTTAGTCGTTCTATTATTCTTTTTATAGGACACCTGGAAAGAGAACTTGTTAATAGAAGTGGAAAGGGTAGTTGTGAAATTATGATAGAGTTCTTATAAAACTATTCACACTAATATTAATTGTTAATTTTTTCTCATAAAAGTATTCACACCAAGCTGCATTAATAATAATAATAATAATCTAATTTTAAGGTCAAGACCAAGACAAACATCAAATTGGTGTATGAGACCCCTTTATTTGTGGGACAAGGGACCCTCCTTCGCCCAATGATTTGACTGATAAAATCTACATAGGTATATATACCCTACCCCTCTAGATTATGTCTATAAAGACTCTAAATAAATATGTTTACATCACATCTAACATATTTTCCACATCGTGGCCTTCCTATAAAAGTTAGATTATTCTCCTTTGAGAGTGAATATTTTTTCTAATTAATGTCCTTTTTTTTATTTTATTTATAAAATAGTAAATAAAGAAGTTATTTTTTATTTTATTTGTAAAATAGTAAATAAAGAAATTATAATATATAAATGGTGAAATTTTATATGCAATTGTCAACACCTTTAGTCAAATTCGTTTTACTTTAATAATATTCAATTTTATTGAAAATATCTCCCATGTGAATTTAAGTTCGTTTTAATTTAAAAGTAAAAACGGAAAACATTTACTTAAATGGTTTTAGTCATTATATTTTATAATAATGAATTTCATACAAAATGATAAGTGGGATTTTCTAAATGTACTAAATTGAAAATAAATTAATGGAGTTTGTAGTGTTAAATATTAAAATATAATAAAATAATTTATTTATATATATCAACATGTAATCATAATATTATAAATTTCTCAATTATTTAAATTAAACATTTTACTGGATCTGTATAAATTATAAGTGTATGAGTGATATATAAACAACAACAAAAGGGTGAAATTGGTGTGCAATAATTATAAACACATATTAACATACCAGTGCAGGTTTGTGAAGAGCACATCGATGTGTTATGACAATAAAAATACTGGAAACAAACTTTATGGAACATCAGTTTAAACCTCTGCAGTCAATAGAGGAGCTTGTAGTGGTTGTTTTTTTGAAAATTTTGCCAAATTTTATGCCACTAAAAACCTCCACTAGAAGATGTTCTCCTTATAGTGGGATCATCTTATCTCATATCATATTATCTTGTAAAATGTATATATTGTAAAAGGAGGTTTCCCCCTCGAAGTGGACTAGATTCATTGATTTTTTTATCAATTTTAAGGCATTGGATCATAACAGGTATGGTCCTTTTGAAGTATTTAAGAAGGTGGGTGATAATTCCTGTAAACTCAGCCTGCCCCCATATATACAGATTTACTCAGTAGTGAATGTGTAAAATCTGAAATTCTATGATCCTTCCATGTTGGATAAGGAAACCGAGGACCAGGCCCTACCTACGATAGAGGACTTAGCATTAGAAGCACAGGCAAAGCTGGTTGAAGACAAAGTTTTGCACAAGAAGTCTAAAACTACCACACAAAGGAAAGATGAAATTTGGTAGGTATGGTTAAAGGGAAACTTCTAGGCAATGCCAAAAGGTACTCCAAAGATAAGTTAGAGGGAAAATTGGAAGAATTGGCTTACAGGGTCCATTTTAGGGGTAGATCCCAATTCGGTGATTTGGGGTTCAAAAACATCCAAAGCCAATATGAGGCATCAAATGATGCTTTTTGGGATCGAAAATTTGTGAGCCTAGCTTGCGACCCCTCAACACTATTCTACACACTGGAAGCTTTCCAATAGTGTGAAAATCACCTTAATGAGAGTTCACATACAAAATTCATGCATCTTCCAAGTTCACGTACCCTGTTGACTGCCATGGTACTAAGTGAATGTGACATCAACCCCCATTACTCACACATGTGGGGATAGTCACATGTGGACTTTCAAAAAGATGCTAGAGGATTAAAAAACCAATCACAAATTGAGGGTTGAGACATGCAAAAACCCTAACCCTAACCCTAGATGACTATCACGGTATGCTAATTGGGAAAGGAAGGGGCTCTATTCTTTTAGTTTTTCTATTGTTTCATAGTGAGTAGATAATCTAGGAGTGAGGTATTTCAAAACATAACAAAGGAAGTAGAATATTTTTGTAGCATTTATTCAATCCACAATGTCCATTACAACTCTAAATTGAGTGCCCATTTCATTGTACCTGCATTTCATAACTAAGAAAATGAGAGAAAAACATAGGCTTGACCTTCTAACTAAGTTTATTGTTGTATCATGTTCCTAGATCATATCTTGTGTTCATTAGTATGAATGATGTATTCATGTACTTGTTTCAATCATGTACTTGTTTCATAATTTTGAACATTACTCTATTAATATTAAATATAAAATTTAAAGTAATAAACTAGATAATTAAATATTTCAAAATATCATAAAATTGGTTTTGATCAAATATTCTAGTAAAACAACTATTTACACATCATATAATAACATTAACAAAAACATTATATTAATATTAATTGTTAAAATTTTCTCATAAAACTATTTACACTAAACAGAATTATATCTTTAAAGACTTCAAATTAGATTATTTTCCTTTGCTAGTGAATATTTTTTCTAATTAATGTTTTTTTAAA
Source organism: Picea sitchensis (assembly GCA_010110895.2). Lineage (NCBI taxonomy): Eukaryota > Viridiplantae > Streptophyta > Pinopsida > Pinales > Pinaceae > Picea > Picea sitchensis. The sequence continues at coordinate 472,075 of SNQJ01S0003375.1, read as the reverse complement.
TAGTAATTAAAGAAATTGTAATATAGAAATGGTGCATTTTTTTATCCAATTGTCAACACCTTTCGTCAAATGCTTTTTAGTTTCATAATATTCAATTTTATTGAAAATATCTCCCGTGCGAGATTAAGTTCGTTTTAATTTAAAAGAAAAAACGGAAAACATTCACTTGAATGGTTTTAGTCATTATATTTTATAATAATGAGTTTCATACAAAATGATAAGTGTGATTTTATAAATGTATTGAATTGAAAATAAATTAATGTATTTTGTATGATTAAATATTACTTTAAAAATATATATATATAATAAAATAATTTATTTTTATAGATTAAAATGTAATCATAATATTATAAATTTCTCAATTATTTAAATTAAACATTTTACTACAATACTCATCTTCATTTCATTACATTAACAAATTTATCTAAAATATATTTCTCCCTTATAAAAGATCAAATACTTAAATAATATTTATTCAACATATTATAATATGATATTATGGATTAAAGCGTCCCTCGTCTTAACACGCCAAAAGGGGGAGATGAATGCTTGGTTTCTGAATACTTTTACGATAAGCCAAAAGGGTGTTGGCTAGATGTCTGGAAATTTCAAAGCTCTCTAAAGGTGAATTTTTTTGTGGTTTTTATTATGGAAGAAAGCATTGACATGGGACATTCTCTAGAAAAGGAATCGGTCTCGATCGGTTAGATGCAATTTATGCAAGTGTGAGGAAGAGTCAAACTTCCACCTCGCACTCGATTATAGGTACACCAAGCAATTTTGGATTGAGATTTTGGGTTTAACGGGGTTACAAAATTCTTGGCTTGTTGCCTCGGTTGAGGAATGCCTCAAGTCGTGGTGTACTATACCAACCTTAAAAAGCTACAAATTACTCCCATTAATAATATGTTAAGGAATATGGCTTGCTAAAAACATTAGCCTCTTTTAAGACAAATTCATCGATGCTCTTTTATGTGCTACCTATGGTCTCAACATCCTTTGGAACTCCTCTTAAGAGAAAGAGGTAGTATCCACGCGTAATGTGGTGGTCAAGGAGATAAACAAAGGAAAACCAAGGGTCTACATCGACGAGGTTGCACAAGGAAATCCATAAAAAGAGGTAATATCCACACGTGATGTGGTGGTCAAGGAGATAAACAAAGGAAAATCATGGACCTACATCGACGGGGTTGCACAAGGAAATCCATGACTTTGTGAAGCTAGAGGTATACTCCATCTATCAAAATCTTATACTTTGAAATTCAAAGCAAGCTTAGGTACAAGATCTAACAACTTGGTAGAGCTTAGCACCCTCAAGCTTATTTTAGTGTTTTCTCTTGGAAAAGGAGTCAAACACCTACAGGTCTTCGAGGACTCAATGATTGTTATAAAATGGCTCAAAGGGGACAACTCATGCATGAACCTAGCATTGATCTCCCTACTAGAAGAAATAAAGCTTCTAAGTGTTGATTCAACTGAGGTGTCATTTTCCCATGTCTATATGGAGGGGAATATATCTATTGACGCTTTATCAAAAGAAGTCACTCAAATGGAGGCACGAACTTGGTTCATCATTGAGGATAAAGAGGGAGATTGGGAGCAATCCCAAGCTATTATCATCTTCCTTTCCATGACGCTCCTCAATAGGTAGTTGGAACCATGCAATTCTAGCAATGTGTGATTGGGTTTGTAACTTTTGCATAAGACTTTTGATCCACTATTCTGAACTTAGGTCTTATTATTTTGGAGATTCAATCCAACAATTTTTTGAACTTTTCTCATATCTTTTTTATGTAGAAATTCTATAAAAAATCATTGTATTTGAGGTTAGCAACATAATTCTTTACAGTTTGTCTCTAAACTAGAATTATGATAACACTTTGAAGCCAATCAACATGTCTTTGAAGAATTTAAAAATGTAACTTACTTAAATAAAAATATTTTTTTGAAAAAAAAAAAATTATAATTTATGATATTAATACCTTATATTTGGAATAACACCTTAAAAACAAAACATGTAAACACTATTTGGAATAACACCTTAAAAAAAAAACATGTAAACACTATAGAAATTGGATTATATTTTCTATATGAGAGATAGAAAGGTAACATCTCAAATTGTTTAAGGCAATATGAATTTTATGAAATGGAGTCATATTTTGTTGTATGGTACAAAGGTCTTATATTTTCTATGATAGATAGAAGAAAGGAATCATTTCAAATTATTTAAGACTATATAAATTTTATGAAATGGAGTCATATTTTGTTGTATAATATAAAACCTTGAATTGTCCATTTTATTTATTATAATATTTTTAATATTATTATTTCAGAGCAATTTATAGATATTTATTATGCTTTAATATTATTATTTCAAAATATTTTATAGATATTTATTATACTTATTACTTGATATAATATTTTTAATATTATTATCTTATGTAAATGATTTTTTTTGGTTAAATAATACAATTTGACTAAATTTATATTTAATTTTTTTTTGTTTTATATAATATTTTATTAATGTTTGATGGGGTGATGATATATAAATCATGAATATATATAGAAACTTATTTGATGTTAATGGATATTAGGTGTATAGATTTATGATGAATTTTACTCTAATTAATGATTTTTACAACACTACTAATGATTTGTTAAGTGNTTATTTATTATAATATTTTTAATATTATTATTTCAGAGCAATTTATAGATATTTATTATGCTTTAATATTATTATTTCAAAATATTTTATAGATATTTATTATACTTATTACTTGATATAATATTTTTAATATTATTATCTTACAACATTCTATATGTGTAAATGATTTTTTTTTGGTTAAATAATACAATTTGACTAAATTTATATTTAATTTTTTTTTGTTTTATATAATATTTTATTAATGTTTGATGGGGTGATGATATATAAATCATGAATATATATAGAAACTTATTTGATGTTAATGGATATTNATGGATTTTGGAATTATGTATTTATTCGAATATGTTGTTGTAAACATGTTAATATAATTTATAATTAGTTTTGATAATGTTATTTGATATTTGTCTTTAAATGTATGTAGGGACATAATATTTGTTTCTAAATGTATGCAAAGACATAATATTTGTTGTTTAAATTTCATTGGTAATTTATATTAGAATGCTAATTAGACCAATAAATTTAGAGAATATTTGTAATGTGTTTTGTTTACTTTAAATGATTTTAAAAATGATATTTTTAACTCGTAAAATATATTATATTTTAGATAATCCATATTATATTATTAATACTTGTACCATAAAATTTGTATCATAGTGTTAAATTAAAGGTAGCATGTATAATGAAAATAATGTATATGATATCACATTATTGTTTAAAATTCAATTTAGTTAAATTTAAAACTTATTTAATTGTTGAAAGAAGTATAGAATGTTGTTTAGTTAACATGACAATTATATATGTGCCATGTTATTTTGGTTATTTTGGAATTTTAATTATTACATTTGAAAATGAGTGCTTTTTTTAGAAAAATGCATAACTAATTAATTTATATATACAACCTCATTTATACAACTTGTGTATAATTTTTGCAACATTACTTACATTTATGAAATTGTTTAAAAAATTCACTTGATTAGTTTGATTTCAAGCTCCCTATACCCTAACATCATAAAGGACATGCATTGAAAAATAACAAAGAGTATATTGAACTAACATGATGGATCCAAATTATTTTGGGAACAAAATTTTATTGTAGAGACAACATTGATATAGTGAAACACAAACTCTATTAATGAATACAATAGAAAATGATTGCAATGTGTAAAGCAATACAAAATAGAAAGAATGACGGTGGATATCTCTAAAGAGAGATGTGTCACCTACACTCTTTTGCAAAAAAAACCCTTATAAAAGGTTGAAATTTCATTTTTATCATAAATTCTAAAACCCTAAGATCCAAAACACTAATCATAGGATATTATGAGTCAAAAAGGGATGTGGGCCTAGAGGATCCTAGTAGATATGTCAACATCATAAGAACCCAAATTTTTCATTTGACCTTCAGTTAGGGTGTTTGTTGGACCTTACAAAGATTATCTCAAGTTCTATGTGCTCAGAAATACTCATAATTAAATATTTTGAGGCTATGTCAACTTCCAAAAATGGATTAGAAGTGCCTCAACAATGTGCTAGAAGTTCATGATTTAAAAGACAACTATAAAGTTGCTAAGGTGTAGGACCATTTATGAGGTGGTTGGTCACCTATATCCACCTATTTCAAAACTATGTTGTAAAGATATGCTAGGAACATCAAGGGTATATGAACCAACAAGAGTGAAAATTACGAGGAAGTTAGAGAAAAAACATATTTTTGGGATTTGGTCTAGATGATATAATGATAATACTTCCTTGATACTTGTCCATTTACCTTGATATTTGTTATTTTTCCCATAATAGTTATCCTTCTCTCAAGAAAATGATTTGGCACATCACCTACACATGTATGGATTCACCGATAATCCATGCTTTCAAATTTGCAACTTCTTCCCTTAGATGCACCTTTCACCCTTGGGGTTGAAAAAATTCAATAATATAAACTTGTTTTTGTGATATGAAAGAAAGTGTTTGCAAGTAAAAAAAAATAATTGAAGCAAATAATCAACATATATTTTTAGGCATTATTAATGGACTATATAAAAGCTCAATATTGCCAAAATTTCTTATAGTTAGATTACACATGATAATTTTAATATTTTCATTACCAACTAGGTATTTGAGAAAAATGTTTAATATGGGAGTATTCTTGATGTTTTGTTAATTTTTGGAACGAATTTTTAAGAGAATGTGTTGTAGAGAAGGAAAATGTGTAATATTATGATGGTAATTCACTAAAAGGAAGAGGCGCATATAATAACATAGTATCTGAGGAGGTTTCTCAAAAGTGGGTGTGAAGATGGGGTTTCCAACAAAACCAAAGATTGAGTAAGGCTCTAGAGATAAATCCTATGGAGAAGAAGTGACCTTGGATACATCATAAATCTTCTTCACGTGCAATATATTTCATGTGACTATGGATGAGAGGTTAACTACTAATATATCATTATTTACTAAGTACAAATTCCAAAGAACAAATAAGTGGTTTTTGTATTTTAAAGTTTATTACTAATAGTATGAATGTCTAGTTAATTAAAATGATGTGTGTGACATTGAGTTTATTTTCTAATATGAATATTAATGAGAGAACAAATATAAACATTCTATTTATTCACATCAACATATTTGGAGAATGAAAAAATGAGAGGGATGACAATAAATGAAAGTTTCCATATCTATTTTATTTGAATTGTGTGTATGAGTGTGTATGTTGTAATTTCACTATTAATTGGTGTAATGATTTTAAATAAGTAAATTTTAAATATTCTTATTTTTATCTATGTAATATTTGTAAATGTTGAATACATAAATAATGGTTAATGTTTGTGCTATAAATCTTATGTGTAAATAAAAAAATTATTCACTTAGTTATGCATTACACACACACAATGTTAACTAAGAGAGGTTGTCACCAATGTTGTTGTGCATTTGAATGTGCTTCTTTACCTAATAAGTTATCTCAAGTGGTACACTTCTTGTTTCAAGATAGAGTTCAATTATGCATATTTATTTTTAATGGTTAATTAAAAATTCTAGATATTATTCTTCATTAAAAGTTTGGACAAATGGATGAAAAAGAATTATGTTTGTAATTAAGAATCACTTTTAGTAAATTTTAAATTATACTTAAGTAGGTGTTATAATATCATCTCATTAATTATTCATGGATTTCACTAAAAGTTCTACTTTCTCTTAAGCTACTTCATTATTATTATTATTATTATATAAATTAAAAATCATTTCTTTTTTAACTCAAGATTTTATAATATCAAATCCATTATATTTTATTTACTATTATATTTGAGAATTCAAAATTTGTTCTTACTAATTAAGAATAGAAATTAATCACCACTTATAATTCTCATTAACTAAAAATTAAAATTAATCACAACATACCTCCCTATTATAAACACTTCACTTTTATATTCATGATTTATGTAAATATTATTTACTTTAGAAATTCTATTAATTTGATATCCTAAATTTACTACTATGAAGATCTCATCTATATTTCTTTGTTCATTAATAAAAAAATATTAAACTCAAATACCCAATGCCAATGTTACCCATGATCTATCTTTTTAACATTTCAAATCAACTTTCACTCAAATACTTATGATCAAATGTACTTTAAAGTGAAAATGTTAGGCTTTTCTAAAAGCATGGAAATGTTAAATTTGAAAATGTTAGATTTTTGTAAAAGCATAAAAGACATGGGAAATGTTAAATTTTTATAAAAGCATAAACACATTCTCAGCCATAAAATGTATAACTCGACCATCCATGATCTCAAAATTCTAAAAATATCAGTATACTCGTCTCTCTTGATATACCTATGGTCAAGGTTAATCTTATATATTTAAAGTTATTTTAAAGTTATTTTCATGAACATGTACTTCCCTCCTTTTAAAATTACATTAATTACTTTGCCTTTTTTTTTCCTTTCAGTTCACATTTCTATCACTGGGTCACTTGTGAAAATTAATAACAAATTAAATCAACTCGAATGTCACAAAATAGTCAACAGAAAACAGATCACAAAGCTTTCCTATTAGCTTGCAGGTATAAAACTCCGTATTAAAATCAGAGTTATAATCCAGAGAACTCTTAGGCCGAGTTTTATGAAGTGTTCTTCCTTAACTCATGTTTGATCAATTCAATAAATTTGAGATACACGGAAATTGTGCTTCAGTTGTGCAAATAAACTGGATTCTTCTTAACTACGCATCCATTATATATTATTGGTAGGTAAGGACAAATAACTATATAATTCCAATAAAACAAATTGAAGTGACTGAGAGAAGCTTTTTGAAAGAAAGTGAAAGTAACTGAGAGTAGTCTTTTGAAAGAGAATACAAAGTAATAAGTTGCTGTCAAGCTCTCTGCCCTCTAAACATAAAAAAACATGGTGAAAGAAAAAACTCTGCAGGAAAACAATGGAATTTGATATTTGGAATATTTAATATTTTATTTGTAATCATGCATGACTCAACGGGAGAAGATGCACCTTGAGTGTAATCTTAACAAAGAGGAGCAGTACTGCTACTGGGTGTGACAGACAGAAATTTGGTTACAGGAAATGATCAGTTCATCATGCATCTGGAAAGCGAATTTTACAGATATTTTTATATAAAGAATTAGGTCTTGGCTGAGCAGACTATTCCAAGCACCATCTAGATAGGGCATCTTCACCGATATTTGACGACCTCGGGGAGATTTGGAATCGCACGATAATATTATTATTCCACCGACCTAACGAAAAGACAGACATTCATTCGTTCATTCTGTTTCTCATATTTGAAAAAGAGTGCAAGTAAAAGTTGGAGTCACGCGTGCATGAGAAAGAAAGAGAGAAATTAGGGTTTTAAAAACTGGATTGATGTTGTCATACCGACGTCAATACCATCCGCTTCACGTTAGTAGATGCGAGTCGAGCGTTCATCCAAATAGTAGACGACAAAAAACATGCAGAGAATACGAGGGAAGCATGCCTGGAGGGAATATATATAATAGAAATAACGAAAAGGAATTCTTGTTCCTTTTGTTTACATCACACGATAATATACGGCGATAAAATGAAATTTGATATACTGTTTCACTAAGTGCGTTACCCAATTTTGTCTGCTTTTTCAGCTTCACTTTTTACGAGGAATTCTCTGTACATTTCCTTCACGTTGAATAGATATGGGAATTCTCTATACTTTTTCGTTGGAATTCACAGGCTATACGTTGTCCAGAAACGAGACCTTTTGTTTTAATATAACATGAATAGCGCCTTGGCGTCGTTCTATAGATAACTTTGACCTAAACCTAATAGATAATTTTGACCTAAACCTAAAACGTGATGCGTGTTATCGGTTTCTCGTTGTACATATGCAGCAGTTTGGCGTTTTGGGGTTTTGTTTATGAACAGGAACCATTTTATGCCGAAGGTCAACCGACTGAATGAATGCCTTTGGGCTCCATCCGAAAAATTCTGGGTTCATGACGGTTTAAGAACGCCTTTTTCACAGGATGTGACTACAATGTACCTTTTTGGAGTTTTGGACTTACCCCAGAAAACGCATAGCCTTGATGCCATCCATACAGTGCCATGAAAAACAAAGCATGCCACATAATTACTCTTACAAATAGCACATTCGTGTCAACCTTTGGAGGAATTGAAAATGCACTGTGTGTTTTTTCTGTGTATAAAGAGTCATATGTCGACTTGAACTCCAAACTAGATTAAATTTTTAAGTATTGAGAGATGAGATTCCTTTTCATCAAACAAAATGTTTTACATCATTGATCCTATAATGTTTATTATAAAATAACCAACAATGACTTTACTATTTAAGTAGATCCTTTTTGGGTCATCTCCAATGCTCACAATGTCTACTTAATACCATTATTTTATATCTTAGATATCATAATTAAAGAAATCATAATCTTCTTCTCCAAATATGCAACCTAGGGATCGGTCTTCATATTAGACGATGGGTTTAATTGGGCATCATTAAAATCTATGGAAATTGTTCCTAGACCTATATACACACTATTCTCACTCATGGTCCATTTTTAGTTGTCACATATTTTTGGATTGACTTACATACTATTGTCAATTATTGTCAATGATGGTTCATTTTTAGTTGTCACATATTTTTGGATTGACTTACATGATTATATTTTTTTTTGGAGAGGAAAAGGGGTGTAGAAAGACAAAAACATCAGTTTGTACAAAATTCCAAAATTTTCTTGAACCTTAAATAAATAATAGGGTTTACTAGTTCTGAGGGGAACATATCCTCTGTAGTATTTACAAAGAGACTATTATTATCCTTCCTTGTGTAGAGTTTTACATATGAGAATAGAAAAAAAAAATTACATGGCATAAAAAACTTAGGCTAATTGAGCTTCAACTTGGTGCCAACCACTATGTGACAGTTCTCTTGGATGGTGAAGCATGAGTTGTAAAACTTGCAGGAAGCTTGTGATCCTTCATAGGGAATTGGATTAAGTTGTTGTGTGATTACCTTCATAGGGAATTGGATTAAGTTGTTGTGTGGTGTCGTGTTGATTATGCTAGATAGCTTTGCGAAGGGACTTGATTTGATCAAAATTCGTGTTGACCTTTTGGACGACTATTACCATTATTTTATCTCTCCTATATTCCCTATCGTGCAACTTTTGTTCCAATTGGGCATGGGAAGAAAAAAGAGACACTAATTCTTGTTGTTGGATCTTCATGTTTCCCTTTAGACTGTTTATTTCACAATTGTTGCAATTACACAATGGTTGACTCCTTTGCCACATAGATAGATTTAGACTAGGGATGATAACACTGAGTCGAAAATAATAGAGATAAGAAACTCAACAAGACAATAGAGAGATATATTACCAAGAAAAATCCAAATTTGGTCCATTCCTATGTCATCGACTTGGTTAAATGTCCATGGCCGCCAAAGGAGTACATGCAAGAAGATGAGGATCTGTTGTAGGGGCTAGTAGGTTCCGTCAAATAGACCTGCAATTGACTAACCAAGTCAAGTGCAGTAGTCGGTTAGGAAGGTCAGTAGAATAGGTAGTTAGAGTCGACCGACCAAATAGTTAAAGACTGTAACTGATCAGTAACAAAATATCATATGGATATATACATGACTATGTAATGGAATGTAAGATGTTGTTCTGAATATAATAAAATGCTGTAATGGTTTTCTCATCTCTCATGTATGTCTGTATATCTATGTATTCATCTATATGATGTCGTAGTGTGTATTTCTATATGTAAGGATCTACCAATAACCTTATMCTACTTTCCCTCAGACTACAACATTGGTTCTGTTACCGGTAGTTTTGAACTTGGGCATGCATAACAAAGGCACATAGATGTTAACCTTGGAAGACATACACGAATGGGTACAATTATCAATTATAYCAAAAACTACCCAAGAAGAAATAAACTGATGCCAAGAAACATGCACTCAATTATTCTCAGATATGCACAAAAGATTCCTAAAATCCATTCCAGATGTGATCTATGAATAAATCAGTCAATCTAATGAGAAAACTCACCTCGATGAGCATTTGATGCATAAAATCATAAATGGAGGAAGAAGAAACTTGAATGAGTGGTTCGAGAGGATCGTGCAAGACTACCTTGGAGAACAACAAATCGAAGACAGAGAGTCATTCCAAACCATCAAAAATAAATTTTATATAGAACTTCAAAGGAGTCGGCGATATCGTTGAGTACCGGGCCCTCCTGAAAAACCCTACTACAAACACTAATTTGCAAGAGAAACAAGACGAGTTGGAACGATTCTTGAAATCTAACTACAAATTCATGAGAGAAGCATGGGAATACTTCTTGAATAAATGAGCATAAAATAAATGATGAACATCATCCACCGAGAGTAAGTCAGGTCGTCGTCGGGGGGTTCGATGATCAATGAGATGGTATAAAGTTGAATTCAAAGTCAAAGCACACCTAAGACAGAAATGTCGGAAGTGAGGAGGAAGATAAATGAATCAAGTGTGACATTGAATGTCGAATGGATACCCATAAACCCTCAATGGATATAAAAAAACTAGAGCAAGACAAGAGACAATAAAGGAAAGAAGAGTTCAAAAATGAGAGGGATCCCCTAAAATATCATAAAAAACCTATCCACAAGAGGAAAAACATTAGGGAAGCCCTTGAGAGTGCCTCAACAGCTCCTAGGAGGAGTAGGATCTTGCGATTGAGCATGGAAATTGGTTGCACCCCACAAGAAAATGACCAATTCAATATGGATATTGATGATTCACGACCCGTGGTTCGACTTTCCCATGGAAGAAGTCCTAGCATGCATATTGCAGACTTCCTCCAACAAATACTTCATGTGGATACGAAATCACCAAGGGTGTGGTGTTGAACTGAGAATGTGGGTCAAATAAGAGACATGGTACTCATTGAAGCACAAAAAAATCGATCAGAAGATATATTACTTCATGTAAGAGACCTCATGGACTCTACCCCCTACTAAATCTACTATTGGAAGATTCAAATTCAACAGAAAGTGAAAACGAATTGATGTGACCCTGTAGAGGACGATTCGTCGAATATATAAACAAAGCTTGTTATGCATGTGTTCCAAGTCTAAGAAATGAACAAGTGTAGTTAGCAATTGGATAATCCCGATTGAAGATCAACAACAAATCATACGAGTCGAGTCGAATATTCTGAATTCGACTCAAGAAAACAATTCGAATTCCGAGTTGACTTCGACACAAATCCTTGCAACAGTTCCAGCCTCGACAAGATCCAAGAAATTAACACTAGTTCTCAATCACATCTCAATCTATGAAGGTGACGAAGACCCCAAAGGAAATTGGTTCATTTGCGAAAAATTATGGGATGCAACTGACATAATTGATGAAGATATACAAATGCCACAATTCAATGTTGCACTTTGATCCAGAGCTCTTACCTGGTTTATGAATTATACAGAAAAAAAAAATGCCTGAAGTCAGATATAAAGAAAAATTTCCTCACATTCTTTAAAACGCAAGACATTAGTCACCTTGTGGCTCATAAATTGAAAGAAATCAAGAAGAACCCAGGAGAAACTCTCTGTGAATACGATAAAATTTTCAAAGATCTTTTGAGCCAAATTCCTCATGCAATTGACGAGAAACTGCTTGTAAAATGGTACTCCGCAGGCTTCCTACAAAAGATCAGATTACCATTACGCATATATTATCTACAAACATATGAATAAGTCCTGAAAAAAATCACAACGAATAGAAATGGATGACGAGGGCACTTCGACTTCATCAATTATTGAAAAACAATGAGAATAAAAACTTGTTAAATTACAACAATCAATTAATAACAGGTTGATCTCTCACAATGAACTATGGTGTATAATATGTTTCAGCGAAGCCGACACAAAAGATTATTGCAAATTCAGTGATGCACCAAACCTTGCAGTCCACCAAATTTAGATTGAAACGTTTTTTGATATATGAAAAGGAGTAATAAATCATGCTATAATGGACTTCCCACACAATATGAGAAACGTGCATCTAAAGTGGTGTCATATACGTGAAGATAGTAATCACTCAACTCAAGAAAGTTGTATGAAGAGAAAAAAATGAACAAACATTCACTTAGTATATCATACATAGATGGTTGACTAGAACATTGACCAAGGTGGAAACATATATAGGGGTCAAGGTCATGGAGGCTATTAAGGCCACAAATAAGGAGGATGAGGAAACTTCGACAAAGGACGAGGTTGAGGAAATTATTACTTCTCCAACTATTGGAAAGATGACCACATTAGCCCATATTTCCCCATCAAAGACAAAATTGATCTCAAGTTATGTAACATTTTTAGAGTGGGAGACTACTCACTCAAAGACTGTGAAATCATATTAGAATTTAAGTAATAAACAAAAGAAATGTTAATCTCTTGCACATAGTGCCAAAAAAGGATATTTTGAATTCGAGGAACCTCCATGTAGTAACAAGCTTGGGAGATGGCGAACACATTTTTCCAAAACCACCAAATTGATAGAGGGGAGGTCGAAATACATACCCCGACCCAGAATATGAAGAAAAACTAATGAAGGAAGAAATGAAGTTCTTTAAAAATATTGACGAGGACAAAACTAACAAGGGGGGACATGAGAATATTTCAGAAACTCTACTAGATGGATTTTTGCAATTATTGAAAGAGAAATAGTCAGTTGGTCGGTTGATCAACTTACTAAGAATTTTGAGAGAATACAAAGAAGATCAAAAACCAATCAAAAGTATGTTCCAATTATCATAGGAAAGACAAACAAACAACTTTGACCCACAAGTCAACCTTGAAATCGACGAACATTTGATTAAACAAGTCGTAGTCGACTTTGGATCTCAAGTAAATATCTTCCCAAGAGAAACATGGATCTAACTTAGGAAACCCCTGCTTTATCCTACAATGAACTTTCTTAAGCTAGCAGATCAGTGGTTCATTGAACCAATTGGAATGCTTAAATGTGTAATAACACATATAATGGGAATTTTGACATGATTAGATTTCTAGGTAATCAATTTGGTCGAAGGAATTCATGCCTTCCCTAAATTAGTTAGACAACCTTGGTGTCAGAATATGAAATCTACAATATCACTCGAGAGAGATAGAATCAAATTGAAAGGAAGTGGCAGAAAAATCATAATCCCACCAGATCTAAAGAAAAACCATGGGTCGAGACATGGGATGAAGCTCACAAAGACCGATGACTATACCAAGTAATGAACGAGAAAAAGGATAATATCAAGCCAAATAGTGAAGGAGAAATCCTATTGAGGTCTCCATTTTCAATAGGCCAAAATTCATTTACATAATTATACAATTGGCAAATGGAAAACTATGAAGCACAAGCCAAAGAGTGTTGGTTGATAGAGGCAATACCAAGAAGGTGATCCAAATAATTCTTCTCAGTACAATAATTACTTATTGTTGCTTAAAAAAATCTCAAGTAGACACCAACACTAATTCTGACATATTCACAAAGAAAGAAACCCTTGATGTTCAATGAAAGGATCCCTCTATTTGTGCATGTCGACGAGGTTTCCAAGTCAGACAAAGAACAAAGGGGAGTACAAAGTATAGCTGAATCTTTTATAGTCCAAGCAACGTGATGGTGGGAGACACATGCTCCTTGACTACAAACATGTAAATTATACCACCCTTTACTTTGTCAAAAAATTTGGTGGGAGAAAATTGTCAGCCAATATTGACATCCTGACTTTTAAACCTCAGTTCAACCCAGTTTCTCACATCCAACAATGTGAGAAAGAAATAATGAATGTAGGCTATAGAGATGAGAGAGAGTGGCCACATATGTTTCCAAACACATTAGAGGACATACCCCACAAAATGGTATAAAATTGAAGAAGCGTGTGGACACACATTCGACTAGACTGAAATAAAAAACAACTTCCTTAAATATTTTGAATTCAGACCTGAAGAAGCACTGTTGCAGGAAGCAACAAGAGAGATAATTTATTTTAGAAAAACCGAGTGCCCGGGATATTTAGAAAAAAAGGAAAAACTAAAGTCGACATGGGATCAACTTTGACTTATAATTTAATATCGAAACATAGTCAAAAAAATATCATATCTCATCAAATAGACATGGAAAACATAAGTTTTTTAGGACAAAGTTTTCAATGGAAGAAAAACCATCCACGAGTAAAAAACTATCTAAAAACAGTCTACTTTGTAACCAAGGAAGAAAATGAAGAGAAAGACAATACCGAAAAACCTAACTTTTCGTCGAGTTATAATCAATTCATGGAAGGAGAACTCCAATTTGATGAGTCAAAAGTTCATGAATGGATGGATCCAGAAATTAAAACCAAAGAATTCAACATTTCAATATATGATCAACCAAAAATGGGCAGAATAGGTGACTATTGGTTCGACAAGCAAACCATGGAAATAGTCAACTTACTAAAATAATACCAAGATGTATTTTCATGCGACTACAAATATCTTAAAGGACTGGTACAAGAGATGGGTGAGATGAAAATCCACCTCATCCTTAGTGCCAAACCTATTAAAAATGACCATATAAGTTGGCACACAAATACAAGCACATTGTCAAAAAATAAATCGAAGTAATGCTAGTTGTTGGAATTATATATTTGATCAAAAAATAAAAATGGGAAATCCCCATGGCTGTGCAACCCAAGAATCATGAACAAAAGAAATTCATAATCTGTGTCAACTTCCTAGGCTTGAATAACCTCACAATGACCGATCCATTCTTGATGCCATTTGCTGATGAGATTATTAATGAAGTAGCAGGACATGAATATTATTTGTTCACTGATGGCTTCTCCAGATACAATCAAGTACCAATAGCAAAGGAACATAAAGAAAAAACTACATTTGTTTTTTAACTTAGATCATACAAAGTCATGTTGTTTGGCCTCAAAAACACTCCAACAGTCTTTTTTAGGATAATGGTAAAGGAATTTCAAGAATATATTTACAAAACAATGGTTGTGTACTTTGACAAATATACTATCTACAACATACTGAAATACCACATTGAATGGTTGAGAATGATGATGGAAATATGCCAAGAAATCCAATTGTCCTTAAACATAAAACATACATATTTACCACACCTATAGGCATACTATTGGGCCATATTGTATGCAAGGATGGGATAAAATTTTACATAGATAAAATTAAAATCCTCCTCGACTTTAAGCCACCAGTCAACCATAAACAAATAAAAATATTCCTTGGACATATGGGGTATTACAAAAATTTCATTCGACACTACTCCAATATCACGTTCGCAATCGATGAGATTTTAAAGAAATAATTCAAGTTCCAATGGAGCTAGGAATGTGAAAAATCTTTTGAACTATTAAAAAGAAAATTGGTAGAATCACCCATCATGTGATTCCCAGATTGGTCAAGGAAATTTCACGTTCATGTTGATGCCTCAAGTGTCCCCATGGGTTTGATCATATCCCAACCATGTGATGACATGGTTGGAAATCTGAAATCATATGCAAATAAAAAATTAAATAAATAAAAAAAGAATTATTCGACGATTGAACATGAAGATTTAGCAATGATTTTTTCCTTGCAAAAACATTTGACATTATCTATTAGAACTAGTATTCCAACTAGGAAAGAAAAATGTCATCCCAGATCATCTATCTGGACTTGAAACATGAGAATACCCAACATGAATAGATGATGATTTACCACATGCAAATTTTTCTAGGGTTGTAGCAGTTCCCAAAGAACTAGAAGAGACATAATTAAAAGATGCTTCTCTAGTGGTGGATTTATATTTGCTAATCCTCATTTCATAAGTAGTTAGAGTTCCTAGGAGTTGATCAATAGATAGAGTTTTAAGATCAATCAGTTCTTCTATTGAAGAAACTTTTGGATTAAATCTATCAGGCAAAGATCTTAAAATATTTTGAACTAAAAATGTGTCTTCAATCTTCTCACCAAGACCCTTCATGGCAATTACAAGATCCTCAACTCTTAAAAAATATTTACTAATTGTTTCATCCTCATTCATCTTTGGTTATTCAAATTTCAATCTATGTCTCTGAAGTTTGGAATCTTTAACTTTCTCATCTCATTCATAATTTCTAATAAGTTTATCCCACATTTCTTTGGCATATTCAAGTTTGATGACCTTTACAAATTCAGCTTCAACAAGCCCACTCAAGATAGCATTCATTTCCTTTGCATTGAAGCTAAATTCTAACTTATCATATTTGGAATCTAACACAACAAGTTTTGTATATCCAGTCTCTACAACATCCCAAACATCAACACCTAAGGCCATGATGTATGTTCTTATTCTAACCTTCCAGATGGAAACAATTGTTCCATCGAACATAGGAGGATTATTGCTTGAAGTTCCTTCATGGCTTGTCATGATTAAGCTTATTGATCTACCTTTAAATAAAATGAACTCGCTCTAATACCAATTGTTGGAATTACTAAGAGAACTAAGAGGGGGGGTGAATCAGTTGTTACCATTCTTAAACAATTTTATGCCTATTAAAATATTATTAACCTCTCCAAGTGATCATCAAGATTATGCAAGACATGAGTAGCAAAAATAAAAAACATCAATCACACATATGATATACACAGAGACATGTATTCATGAGGAAACCCATAAAGGGATAAAACCTCTTTTCTTTGAATGATAGGAATTATTTTAAGTTATGTACATCATATTTATTTGAGAACCAACTCAAAATGAGGCTACAAACTCTTCTTTAACAAGATGCAACTTGTAGAGAGCACCAACTCTCTGGTTTCTCTAGCACCCACTAGAAGGAAGAACCAACTCCCTGAGTGTTCCAACACCAACTAGATGGAAGCACCAACTTCTAGTCACACAGGAACCAACCTGTATAACAGAGAACAATGGTTCTCCCTTGCACCACCCTACCACCTTGGTTTTTCTGGCTGCAACTAGATGGAAGCTACAAATTTATGTGTTCAAGAACCCACTTGAAACTATGAGGACAACAATCCTCCCTAGAACCACCCAACCACCCTGATTATAAATCTTTACTTGAATAAGACCTTACAACAATACAAACATTTCAATGCTTACCACTTCTTCTTTGTTCTGCAATTTTGTTTTTCTTCTGTCTGTTCGTGCTTGGCTCCACTTGTTTTCTATCTCCATATTCTCTTCCTCTATTCTTCTCATGCTCTTAGGCTCTCATACAGTATTTTATTTTCACCATTTCTACTCTGTCCAACTTATGTTCTTCATCTCTGCATCTTTTCGGCTCTGTTTCTACTATCTTCTTGATCACATACAGTTCAACTTATTTTACCGAGAAATAGAAACCTCTCTCTGTCATGACATTTTTCTTTTATTATTGCTCTCATTATCCTTTACACTCCACATCTCCAATGCTCAAGTCGGGAATCTAAAAAACGCTCAGGCATCATGATTCCAACGCTCAGGAACAATGATTCAACCATTCAGGAACAATGATTTAGTTAGTGTAACTGAATTGTAACTGATCAAGAAATCATGAAGTGAAACAACAACCCTTCAATCAAATTCTATTTGATCAATGAAATTAGATTATACACGCAGAGGCCCTTATGAATTTTCAATGCATAACCTCCGATGTGGAGCCTAGGAGCGCTAGCTCCTTCCCCTATCTTCCACTGATGTGACTCTGGGCGATGATATCATGTGACCATGCAAATGTGGGCGTGACCAAAGGTGGTTTGAGATCAAGCTATGTGTCGCCCTGCAATTTACCTCGAGCCTCCATGTGTCCTTTCTCCAAAACCATGGTTTCAATTGCGGTTCGCTCTTAAATTTTTAAAGTTTGTGCACCTTCAATCCCCACAATGCGTCGAGACCATCGATTTTACGATCTTGATGGTTCTCCTGAACTAACAGATCAGATCTAAACTTCTTAAATCAACGGCTGTGATTTTTTTCGTGATCCGACTTCGAGAGTTTCAACTCTCAAACCCTATTTTCCTCTGTACTTCATTTTTCCAGAGTTGATGATCTACAGAAACTTGTCCTTCTCAATTGATGGCTCAGCCTCTACTTCAGTAATTTGACCTTTCAACCGGATCAACAGTTATGTGACCCCTTACTCAATTCAATGGTCGAGATCTTCTTCGGGTCTCTGGACTTCTAAAATATCAAGTCTCAAACTTCACTTCCCCTTGAAGTATGTGGATTCCTACCATGTTTCGTCTCGAATCAGATGGTTGAGGATTACTTTGGGTCTTTACCCGAAGTCCATAGTTTTACACCATGTCTCTTCTGGATCAGACGACCCAAATCCACTTCAGACGATTCGACGCTTGAGATTTACTACGAACGATCTGACAACTGAGATCTATTTCGGATGATCATATGATCGATATTTACTTCGGCTCTCCGACTCTCCGGGCTTCAAGAATTTCAATTCTCAACTGTAAATTATTGAAGTGAGATTTCTCCAGAGCTCATGATCCATTGCCACATAACCCTCTGGATCTTACGGTTGAAATTTACTCTGGCTCTCTGGCTCTTCGGTCTTCGAGTATTTACAATCTCAAACTGATGCTCTCGATCAGATGGCCCAAATTCACTTCGTACGATATGACGCTTGATATATTATTCGGACGATCGGACGACTAAGATCTACTTCGGATGATTCGTTGGTCGAGAATGTATTTCGGCTCTCTGATTCTCCGGGCTTCAAGAATTTCAAAACTCAAACTGAAAAATATTGAAGTGAGATTTTTCTAAAGAGTAACCTCCTCACGTCTTTAGACCTGAAACAAATAATGTTCGTTTGATAAATATCTTAGATCAATGACTCGATCTATGTGCGATGCAAATTTGCCTTGGATTAAATCCAATGAATCCCCATATTTTCTTATCCTATCCTTCCATTTATTTAGATCCGACGACTGTCAGAAATTTGGGTGATCGAGATCTCAGATATCAACCCTTTCTTATCATGTCCTTCCACTTAAATTAATTCGATGAGTGATGGAAATTCAAATAGCCAAATTCTGAACCGTTTTTCCCCGCTTAACCTATCCTTCCACTTAAAGTGATCCAATGGTCATGAATACTCTCGAAGAAGATCCACGATCAAGGATTTGATCCGGATAACATTTATGTACTGCGATTTATCTTTTAATCTTTGATCTCTTCCTGTTCGTCATCGTCGTTGTTGTTCTTTCCATCAATGACAAGCGCACTCTTCCTATAAAATATGCCAACACAAAAGTTATATGGAAATGGATATTTGGTTGATTAATTGTTTAGTGTAATGGTGAATTGGCTTGGCGTGCACTTTGAATAGAATGAATTTGGAAGGGATAAGTGACGTGCATTTATTTCATGTCACTCAAACTCCCCTCGATCCTCTCACCCTATTCATTCTTGCATTTTGGTTTTGTCTATGGTAGTTGTTGTTTCTCTACCTTGTTTGATCATGAAGGAGGTATATAGTCTAGTTTTCTTCCTTGCTCAAGGTTTTCCAGGTATGGGTTTCTTACTCTTCCATTCATGATGGTTACTCTACCCTTTGAATCAAATTTTGTCTCTGGATTGCTCGTGGTCTGTGTGATTATTAAGTTATTTTGAGATTTTGACCTGTGTATTGGATGTGTCCATATATTCATATGGTGGTTATTCTAGACTGTTGGCACTAAAAAAATAAAATAAATGGTTGTGCTCTCCTTGTTGTGGGTAATCTTTGCATGGGTTCATTGGATACAATTTACAGTGAATCCTAGAAGGCCTAGATTTTCCATCCATTTTGATGTTGACCCCCAAGAATTGAACTAGTTGTTCCAAGATGGGTTATTTAATTGGATTGGTCATGGAATAGTACACCCTTGAATAGAAAATCCTCCTTTCCAGCCTCCTCAAAACATCCTTGGCATTCTCATTCCTTCACATGTGTCATTGCAACCGGAAGTCCATGCAAATGATGGATGACAAGAGATTCTAAACACGTTTTTCTCTCACCATCATGGTTGTCCCAATATTCCATTGCCTCTCCTACCACCTATTAATCCTAATGTCCATATTTCCCGTGTTGATTCACTTGTTCAATATTCACATTCTAGTAAAAGACTAAAAATTGATATGCCCCAACCTATGCAAGTTAAAGGAAAATTTCCTCCCCTTCTTCTCCCTCTAATGATTCCTCAAAATCTGTGTCTTCCTGTATGAATTTGAAGGATGATTGTTCCCACGTGATCAGTGAGATGCAACCTCAAAGGTCTAACCAACCTTGGGCTACTTCAGGGAAATCAAAGGGAGACAACAATGAAAAAAGAAAAACTGCCTCCCAGAGTGGTAAGTATGGATTTTAGATTATGTGTTTTTATGATTTGAGTTGATGAAGACAATATTACTAGTTTTGAGAATGTTTGGACAATAAGCTTTGTTTTGGTGTTTTGTGGATAATGTTGATATTTCTATTTTTTTGGATATGATATAAATTATTTCTGATATTTAAATATTCATTTTGGAAGATATTTAAGGGAGATACAAGGGTGGAATGTGTTAAAATGATTATCATTTTGTGTTATATTTTATGATTTGAAAAGAAATGACCGGAGTCACAAGGGGTCCCACCTACCTAGTTATTATTAATTAAAGACCTTTAACTATTATTATTATTTATTTCTCCTAAACTAATTAGTTAAGTCAAACTAACTTAACTAAAGAAAGTAGTTGAACTACTTCAACTTATTTGGAAAGAATAAAAGTTGAATGAGAAGAAGAAACCGAGAGAGAATAGAAGGAGAAAGAAAGACAAAGGTTTTATATTTTTCTTTCATGAGATAGTTTTGATTTTTCATTCATTATTGAGTTTATTCAAAGCCTAATTTTCTTTTTGACAGGAGGGTCGTATTGTAGACAACAAGGTTCAAAATTGAACCAAACTCTTCAGACGCTTGTCTTAGAGGTGTTGATCCATCCTTGATAGTCTATGTATTCTTATCTGTTTGTGAATTAAGTTTCATATCTAATAAAGGATATTGTGCAGAGTTAAATTGGTAGCAATTTGTGTCAAGATGATCAAGATTAAAAAATTCAGTTTTACTTTATTGTCAGAGTCTTTTTGTATGGTATTCATTGGGGATCTCTAAATCAGACTTTGGTCCATGCCCTCGCAGGGGTTTTGTAAAGACAAAAACACTTTTGATATCTCAGAATGAAATAAATTAGATTGTTATTCTGTCTCATATGTGTTTATTTATGACTTAGTTACTTTTCTCTTTTTGAACTCCATGTTTACTTTCTGTAATATGTATATATTTCATAAACTTATGTAAATTTTATTTTATGTTGCAAGATTATTTTCATTAATAAATCAGCCTAAGCCCTTGTAATTAATACTTGCAGATTAGGAGAATATTTTTTGAGGCTATAAAACCCTGGGTGATATTCCCGACTATATTGTCCTAGCTAGGAAAGATTCGAAAATGATTGAGTAAGGTAATTCATACATTTTCCTCAACAGATTCCAAGAGAGACAAGAGGGGAAGTAGTGATGGGAACATGGAACTTGTTAGTAAGACAAGGAAGGAAAGATTTCCATAAATAAGGGTAACCCTGATGGAGGATCATCATAGCTAGAAAAAAAAAGGACTTGATTAAAACAAAGTGCTTATCATGTCATAAGAATGGAAATTATGCATCGCAGTGTGATGAGAATCAGAAGGGAAGAGGAAAGACATGGACATCAAAATAAACAGAGACACAACATCATACGTCCAGAGAAATCTAGCTAGGACACAACATTGGTCATTGGGGTTAGAGAGGGAACTTTATAAAGCTTGTAGGGAAATGTTATTAAGGACTTGGGACATTACAATGACAACCTATGTGAGCTATGTAACAAGAGGTTAGAACACCTACACTAAATGGCATTTTCAATTCTAAGGTGGATTTGTATAGGTCTTCCAAAGTTCAGTATTGAGCAGTAGGGAGTGTGCATGGGGTGTACACTTGGAAATAATACCAAGGATGATTTTTCAAGTAGTGAGAGTAGGTCCAAGGGAATATTAGATCTCATACATTTATATGTGATTGGGATGATGTCAGTAATATCAGTGCAGGAAGTGTCATACTATTTGAAATTCATTGATGAATTTTTTGGGAAAATTTGGATCTTCTTTATGAATACCAAGGATGGGGTATTCAATCAGTTTTAGGATTTTAGAGCTCAGGTGGAGAACCAAATAAGAAATAATATCATGGTATAGATATCAAATAATGGGTAAGAGTGTTGTGATAATTCTTCCCCTATGAACAGGTTGATTTCCCCTCACTTTGGTTTCCTACAAGTGAGACAATGTTTAACAAATGGACACTAACATCCTCCTAACTAAATATTATATTTTATTGTGGGAGGGTTGAGAGAGAAGGAGAGAAGGTATATGAACATGATTTCTGATGTTTTTCCTCACCTCTCTAATGGTTGATCTCCAATCCAAGCAACTCCCTCATGAATGCAACCTGCAAGAACAAAGAAATCTTCTTCTACTACTATCTATTATTAGGTAATAGAAATCCTACCAACTTTATAACCTACACGAAGTAATAAAATATACAAGAAATGAACAAGAAAGTATAATATAAATAGGTAAAGTTCTTATATTCAATGAAAATAAAGAAGTTTACAACCTGATGATGTTGCAATCCTCCAAGATTCTTTCTTCATCCCTTGAACATGAATCCATCTCAACTTCTTCACATAAACAAGGGTTTGAAACTGCTTGGAAATATCATAAGATTGGTATGATTCTTTTCCATCCCCCCTTCACTATGAAATTACCTGGTTATATAGATGCAAAAATGGATAACCACTAGGGTAAATCAGGAACATGGTTGAGGATAAGGTGGATTAGGTTAGGATTTGATTTATATTCATGGTTATTCTTTCTACCAGGATACGATAGAATGATACTCGAATCATATCTTGATTAAAATAAGAAGACAAACCAAGAACCATCCAAAAATTCCTCAAAATATGCCCCTAGATTCATGGGATTTGACTAAATATGCATGGTCACTTGCCTAGAAGGCCAGACAAAGTGACACAATTTCTCCCTTAAAACTGTGTCAAGGGGATGGTCGCTCCCCAAAGTGAAAATGGGAGTGACCATGGTTAAATGAAGCCAATATTGAGTGAAAAAGGCTAAATTTTCAGGGCTTGAAGGTGTCTTCTTCTTCTTGATGCTCAAGGGGATGTAATTGATCATTCATGCATGGTTGTTGGAGCAGACTATTTTTGGATACAATGTAGAAAATGAGGCATGAAATTAAGGAATGGACCAAAGGAAGCAACGTGCACTAGGAAGTGAGGAGAAAGTAGTGCAGCAGATGGAAAAGGGAATCAACATGCCAAGAATAGAGGAGAAGAAGTGTAGAGTCAAAGAAAGGAATGAAGAGCGACTGTGTGAAGGAATTTATTATGTGGATAAGCCTAATACACTAGGGTTAGGTTTTTGGGTTATGATGTAATGGGTGTGTACCCACCTTTTGTAATATACATAGAGGATTTATGAGGTAGATAGGCGTAGAGATATCATATCATAAAAGATCTTATCTTTGAGCACATTTCTGAGTTTTGAGTTGCCGTACTAGTTTTGGTTGAGAGTTGTGGAGATCGAATTGTATCATTTTTGGAGACTTATGGATTGTAATTAAGGGTCAGATCACAAGCTATGGAGATTTTTGCAACACTAGTCATCCTCAAGGAGTATCACAAACCTATTATGTAATACGCACAGCATCATATTTTGATGAAGATAAATAAGAAGAAGAATATATTTGTGGACATAGCCCAGGGGGGGTGAACCACGGTAAAAGATGGTGTATTTGTGTGTGATTATATTATGTGTTTATTTTATATGAATTATGATGAAGGAATAAGTAAATGAATGAATATGTTTACAATGCACATTATATTAGACATGTTGTTTTATGAAGAATGAATGTTAAGGGTTAAATGAATGGTAGATCTAATGAATGATGAATGTTGAAGTAGAAGAAGGAAAGTATTCCTAACATTCCCATGACTTCCATTCCTTCCATGATTGCAAAAACTTGGGTCATGAAATCACCTATAAGCCATCTTGGGTGAGACTGCGTTGTGCATTCTGTAAGCAGTGTTTCCTTATAGTTTACCAGAGGGGCCAATGGTTTCTAGGGTTTTGTTGGAGAACAAAGGTGGAACCCAGTTCAACCCATACATCCAAAAAATGTTTATGTTGTCGATTGGAACTCAACAGATCATATTGGAGGGGATTTGATGAAGAGAATGCAGTGGCATAATGGGATGTTTACGTTAGACAACTGAGAGGGGGGGGTGAATAAGTTGTTACTATGATTAAACAATTATGATTATTTTAAATGATTTACAGAAAACTCAATGACAATCACAATAATGCAGGTAGGTAATCACTAGAGTATTCAACATCAAACACACACATGAAATATACAGATACAGATATTTCTTGAGGAAACCCATAAAGGAAAAAACCTATTCTTCTTGATATGATATGTAATCTTTATTTTCTGTACATTATCATTCTTATGAGCTCCAACTCCTCTTAAGGATACAACCTCTATTTTATAGGTAGAAACTTGTTGAGAGCACCAACTCTTTGGTTTCTCTATCACCCACTAGAAGGAAGTACCAACTCCATGGTTTCTCTAGCACCCACTAGAAGGAAGCACCAACTCCCTGAGTGTTGCAGCACCAACTGGATGGAAGAACCAACTTCTAGTTACACAGGCACCAACCTATATAACAGAGAGCAAAAGTTCTCCCTTGCATCACCCTGCCACCCTGGTTTTTCTGGATGCAACCAGATGGAAGATGCAACTCCCTATGTTCAAAAAACCACTTGAAACTCTGAGGAGAACAGTCCTCCCTAGCACCTCCCTACCACCCTAAAATATAAATATTTTCTTTTCTTGAATTTATCACAGTGATACAACATTTATCTATGGCTTACCAGTCTCATCATTGTTCTGCTACACTGCTCTTCTCTTCCTGCATCAGTGTCTCTCTTCTTGCATCACCTTCTCTTTCTGTTCTTCTACATTTTATGCTATGTGTGCCATATGCATTCTATGTGATATGCCTTTGCATGCTCTTCACTGCGTCGTTTTTCATCCCTACAGGTTGTTCACTACGTCTCTTCCTCACAATTGCATGGCTAACCAGCAGAATCACCTCACTTCTCTGTTCTGCATCTCTTTCTCATGTTGAGTCCTCTACCTAATCATCATGGAAACTCTTCATACTCTTTGGTGGTTTATTCCATATGTTCATTAGAAATGGACGTTATGCTGAGATTCTATAGCTTCTCTGGCAGTCAAAACTCTTCGTCTTCTCTGTCTGTTATAGCCAGTCAATTATGCCTTATTTGGCTTCTAATCCCCTTCCTTCACATGATCACTGGTGGTGACCATACGCTTAGGCTTATCGAGTTCTTATCAATTCAATGGTCATGATTTAGTCTCCTGAAATCGATGACTATTGTAACTTCGACACTTTTCCCTTCGGGTCTTCGTGACTTCCAACTTTTCAAATCTCCCAAATACAATATCGTCGAACAGATCGGGCGATTCACATTTATATATCTAAACCAGATCAATGGTTATATTCAATCCTTACATATATCCTTCATTTTTTAATCTGATGGTCATGAATTAATCAATAAATGAGATGGATGGCCACCTTTTACTCCGCAACTTCGTCTATTATGCTTATGGTATCCTTCCACTATGTTTTGATCAATGGTTGATAGTACACTCGACGTCAGATCAACGGTCAATATCTCCTTTGGGTCTTTGGACTTTGGTGATTTAGATTCTCAACCCTTTATTTCCTCTGTATGTCAATATTCTGGAGATTCCAGGCCTCTAAAGAATGTCCCTCTCGAATTAATGGTTGAGATCTCCTCGGGTCTCCAGACTTCAGAGATTTAAAATATCATCCTGTTCTTTCCTCCGGAGTGATCACCTATTGAGTCAGTCATCAGACGGTGGAGACCACTTGCTGTCAGTTAACATTTTCAATTACACTATCCTTCCACTATATTAGATCGATGGATGAGACTGCTCCCGAAGTGATCTTCAGATCGGATGTCTCGTGTCCACTTCTGGTCTTTGGCATTCAAGACTTTGGGTCTTTGGGAGATTATTGGTGGTAAGACTCTTGAAGAAAAACTCTTGGAGTGGCATAACTCTTGGGTCAATCGATGACGTGCCACGAGTCGAGAAGTTGCCACATGTCACTCAAATTCATGATTTGCACATACCTGAAATGTTGATTTCAAATTGGCACTTGTTGTTCTCTGACTATGCCATGTGTCCTTGTTGACATAGACTGCTAACATTGACTTTTGACGTGGTCTGCCACTATGCCCTTTTGTCGACGTGGTTTGTCGACATGTTATGTTGCATGACCAACAAACCTGATCCAATGATCCTTGTTTGTCCTCCAAATCCGATGATCCTCATTCATTTTGGATTTCTGGGCTTCAGGTGTTTCACATCTCAAACCTTCCATAGCGTAACCTCCTCACAACATTAAACCTGAACTAAATGTTGTTCATTGATCAGGATATTATATCGACTGCTTGATCTTTTAGCATTATGGATCTGCTAGCTTATCTTGTCCTTCCACTTGAAAGTGATTCGACGACTTACGAGAATTCACATAATTGAATTCTCAAATCTCAATCTCTCCAGAGTGTAACCTCCTCATGTCTTTAGACCCGAAGTGAATGTTGTTCATCTATCATGAACTTAGATCGACGAATCTATCTTTCTATGATGCATCTTTACTGTCTTATCCTGTCCTTCCACTTGAGAGTGATCCAATGATTGTCAATATTCTTGAAGCAGATCCACAATCAAGAATGATTGTGGAACCACAATCTGCAAGTGTTTTAAATCATCACCCAAACTCCGCAATTGGAAGATGTGCGCTATTGGAGATTCAACCAAAATCGTTTATCTTCGAAGCTATAATATTGGATGGTCCTGACTGATTGTGGGATTGGAACTAGTGCAAAATTTAATTCTCCTTCCGATCTCCGTAATTTATCCCTGTCGTTGATCTGGTGATTCTACATCCGACGGTTGTGACTTAATATGATTTAAATGCATTATTTGTTGGATCAACCGCAGTCGTATATCTTCAAAAATATGATATCTAACGATCTTGACGGATTGTGGGATTGTAACTGGCGAGTAGTTTAATTCATCTTTCTCTCCCCACAATGCATCTCTGTCATTGATATGGCTTGCATATCCGATGGTCTCGATTTGATCTGAGTTTTATCATGCCATTTCTTATAAGATTTTCATATTCATTCGTTAACTCTCTTGAGCTTTAATATCCATTCGATTCCTTCTTCTCCACCTTCTATTCTTTCCATCAATGAAAAGCACACTCATGCCTACCAAATATGCCAACAATATCCCCCTTTGGCATTGATGGAAACCCTCAAAGGTTGCGCTAGACTGCTTGGACCTCCAACTGTAGCATCCAAACCATTTCTTTTCTCCCCCTTTGACATCATTTTCAAAGAAAACATGCTCCCCCTGAGTTGTTGCAGTTCAGAGGTGTCAGATATTCAACCAAGACATACTCCCCTTGACATGATGGAATCTCTTAGGTGAGAGTATGGATTACACCTAGCTTCTAACAAAGATATTAAAAAGGTGTCTTGGATAGGGGTTTAGTAAAGATGTCTGCAATTTGTTCTGTGGAAGGAATATAATTCAGTTGAACAGCTCTTTTTGTAACCTTCTCTTTGAGAAAATGATACTTTATTGGGATATGTTTCATTTTTTAATGGAGAACAGGATTCTTCGAGACACTAATGGAACTGGTGTTATCACAGTGAAGTGGAATTGGATCAATATAAGTTACCTTCAAATCTGCAAGAGTTTGTAACATCCATCAAATCTGAGTGCAACAAGTAGTAGTAGAAATGTACTCTGCCTCTGTAGTTGATAATGAGATAGATCCCTGCTTTTTACTGATCCATGCTACTAACGAATCACATAAGAAGAATGCACCTCCACTGGTACTCTTTCTCTCATCCAAATAGTTTTCCCAGTTAGCATTTGAATATGCAGTTAATTGTAATTTCTGATTTCTAGGATACCAAAGACCACAAGTCATTGTAGCCTTCAAATATTTGAATATCCTCTTGACAACTGCTAAATGACTTTGTTTAGGGGCAGCCTAATAACGACCTACCATTCCAAAAGCCTTCATTCTATCAGGACAGAATGCTATGATGTATAGAAGAATGTCTATCATTGATCGATATGTTCTTTGATCAACATCAAATGAAATATCATCTTTACTGATATTTAAACCAACCACCATAGGTGTATTGACAGGAGAGTAATATTCCATCTGAAACCTCTTTAACATCTCTCTCAAATACTGTTCTTGAGAGAAACATATCCTTGCAGAACTCTGATTGATTTGTAAACCAAGAAAATATGACAGTTCTCCTATCATGGACATCTCAAACTCAGTCTGCATTGAATTAGAAAACCACTGAACTGAAAGGTCATTAGTGTATCCAAAGATAATTTCATCTACATAAACCACAAAAAATAATAAATCAACACCTTCAGATTTGATATATAGATTGTTGTCAACAATGCCTTTCTTGAACCCTTTGTCCTGTAGAAATTTGTCCACCCTGTGATACCAGGCTCGTGGTTCATGTTCTAGTCCATATAATTCCTTTTTCAACTTATATACATAGTTAAGATTATCTGTCAATGAGAATCCTTTAGGTTGATCCATGTATACTTTTTATTCTAGGTCTCCATTAAGAAAATATGACTTAACATCCATCTGATATACTTTAAAGTTCTAATGACATGCATAGGCCAGAACCATTATGATGGCTTCCAATCTTTCCATTGGTGCAAAAGTTTCATCTAAATCTTGTCCTTCAAATTGTGCATACCCCTTACCGACCAATCTAACCTTATTCTTAACATTTTTTCCTTGTTCATTTATTTTATTCTTAAACACCCATTTGGAGGCAATTACAGTCTTATCTGCAGGTCTAGGAGCAATCTCCCAAGTATTTTTCTTCTCAATCTGATCCAGTTCCTCATTCATTTATTTTAACCAATTTTCATCTTCACTAGATTCATTGAATTTCTTGGGATCCACCATGGATATGAAGGCTATATCTGATTGCTCAGTGTTTTCTATTATCCTTCTCCTAGTTTGTACACTTTTGTCTTTCTCACCAATTATCCGACTTACAGGATGATTCTTTTGAGTAATCTTGGATGAAGGATTTGATGTTTTCTATTGATTTGAGTCTGCCTGAGTATTTGCATCTTCACCTAAATTAGAGTCTTCTTGTTCTAATTCTTGGGCCTTTTTAGCTTCAACTTCAACTATATCCTTTGTTGTTGATTTATTATTGCTCTCCTCTCTTATTGGGACTCCTTCATCAACTTTTATGTCAATACAATCAACCAATTTATGCAGCCTCTTATTATAGCATCTGTATCCTTTACTGTTTGTAGAATACCCTAAGAAGATGCCTTCATCAGCCCTGTAATCATACTTGCCAAGGTTTTCATTATTATTCTTTATGTAGCACTTACTCCCAAAGACTTTGAAGTTTTTTATTGTAGCAGGTCTTCCATGCCACACTTCATAAGGTGTCTTTTCACTATGTGGTATGATATGAGATTTGTTAATAATATGGATTGTTGTGTGTATTTATTCTACCCATTAGGTTTGACCAATGTTCTTCGCGTTCATCATTGACCTGGCCATTTGCTAAACTGTTCTGTTTTTCCTCTCAACTACTCCATTTTGTTGTGGAGTTCCTGGGATTGTGTATTCTCTTTTGATCCCATGTTTATCACATAATTCCTTGAAATCACTTGACATAAATTATCCTCGTTTGTCTGATCTTACAACCTTTAATCTGTTTCTTGTTTGATTCTCAGTTAAATCCTTAAATATTTTAAATTTCTCAAATGCTTCATCTTTTTCTTTGAAAAAAGAAACCTAAGTGAGTCTGGAGTAATCATCAATGATCATCATGAAGTAGTTTTCCTTTCCTATGCCTTCTTGTTTTGATGGTCCACATAGATCCATATGAACTAATTGGACTGGTTTCTCTGTTGAAGTAGAGTTCTTGGATTTAAACTGTGTCCTGGTTAGCTTTCCTACTTGGCATGGTTTACACACAGAATCTTGTGGCTTTGATATTCTTGGAAGATATTTTACCTCCTCGGGACTTTTGACCTTGATTAAGTGGTCAAAGTTTAGATGTCTAAGTCTCCTATGCCATAACCATCTCTCATCATGTTTTCTTAGATAACAATATTCTCTATCTTATTTCAACACATATACATTATTATATGTCCTTATGCCTTTACCACCACTTGTCCTGAATTTACAGATTTTATCTTACAATCTTTGGAACTGAACACCACTTCACATCCTCAGTCACACATTTGACTTACACTGAGCAAATTATGTTTCATCCCATATACAAGTAGAACATCCTAGGATTTTCCTTTATCATTACTCAAACTCACCATCCCTTTACCCTTGATTTTACCTGATTCATCATTTCCAAAGGTTACATTTCCTTTTTTTATTTTACTTATAGACATAAACTTATCCTTGTCTCCAATCATGTGCTTGGAACATCCAATGTCTATATACTAGGGGTCTTTTTGTTTTTGAGCTGAAAGTACTAGACCACATTTTTCACTATCTTTATTTTTCCAAGTGTTGGCATTTCTAGCTAAAGGATTTATCCTTGGATCTGCCTTGTACTTCTTCAGATGGTAGTTTGTAGCTTTGTGGCCGAAGTTATGCCAGTTATAACAATTGATCTCATTGTTTAGTAGGTCAAAGTTATTGGTGCTACATTGTCTATTCATTGGCTTCTTAGTTCTATGTTGTAAGGATTTTTTATTTCTTGAACTCCCCAGATGCATGTCTCTAAACTTAATTTGACAATTTGCAATCTTATGACCAAAATTAGAATAGTAAAAACAATATCCATAGAATAAATTATGGTACCTGAAGGATGGCCTTCTTCTTGAAATTTGTTGCTCCATCTTCTGATCTCTTTGTTTTTTATCAAGGATCATCTTGTATTTATTATCTTTTGGTGACAGAGTACTCTCATGGTCTGATTGTTTGCTACCTTGGAACTTGATCATCTTTACTGGCTCTTTGATTTCTGGTTGTTTGTTTCTTGAACCATTTACATAATCTAAACCAGTCTTCAATAGAGGAGATATATATTTTCTCAGAATGTCGTTAAGCTATGTTGTGGCTTTAATACTTGGAATATTTTGGAGATACAATGTTTTAAAATTCTCCATCTCTTTTCTAGTTTTTATTACCTCTTCTTCCAAGGCTTCACATCTTGCCTTCTTTTCTGATAGATTATGCTTCAGAATGTCCTCTATTTTCTTTGCCTCTTCTAATTCCACTTTTAGCAGGGAAAATTATTCATCAGGTCCTTTATTGTCTCTCAAACTGTATCAACAATATTTTTTCTTTTTCTTCTTAGATATGAGTCTAGCAATTTCTTCTAGAGCACTGATTAGTTATCCTTCCAAATCAACCACAACGTATTCATCGTCAACATCAATTCTTGTTCCTTTATTATCATAATCCTCTTTGTCCATAAGCATAAAGTCATTAATATTATCTTCATGGGAAGAGTCACCATCTGTGTTTTTTGAACAGTCATCATTATTTACACATAGACTTTTCTTTTTACCAAATATCTTGGGTTTGTACTTCTTTTCACCTTCAGAATTCTGATCTTGTTTCTTGTGTGGACACTTAGAAGCAAAGTGACCTATATTTCCATAGTTAAAACATTTGAAGGGAAATTTTCCTTGGTACCTGCCTGATCCTTTCTTTAGTCTTCTCACAAAGTTTTCTTCAATTTCATCAAGCTCAGAATCCTCATTCTTATCTGCTATAAATGATGCTTCTCTAGAGGTGGGTTTATCTTTACCTATCCTCATTTCATAGAAAATCATAGTTCCTAGGATTTGGTCAATAAACAAAGATTTTAGATCATTAAGTTATTCTATAGCATAGACCTTTGGGTTGAACATATCTGGCAGAGATCTCAAAATTTTCTGAACTAAAGTGACATCCTCAAGTTTTTCACCAAGTCCTATCATTGCATTTACTTGTTATTCAACTCTCAAAAAGTACTTCCCAATAGTTTCATCCTCTTTCATCTTTAGTTGTTCAAACTGTAATCTGTAGGTTTGAATCTTGGCATCCTTTACCTTCTCATTACCCCCATAACCACTGATGAGTTTGTCCCACATTTCTTTGGCAGATTCTAAGTGCATAACTTTTACAAATTTTGTTTCTGCAAACCCACTTAGAATAGCATTCATAGCCTTAGAATTGAAGCTGAATTCTAGTTTGTCATCCTTAGAAGCTAGTACAAATGGTTTTACATAAATAGTCTCTACCACATCCCGGACATCTGTACCTAAATCCATTATGTAGGTTCTTATCCTAACTTTCTAGAAGGTAAAGTTTGATCCATTGAAAAAGGGGGCATGTTGGTTGAATTTCCTTCATGACTAGTCATGTTTAATCTCTAGGATCTACCCTTAGATAAAAGGAATCGACTCGGATACCAATTGTTGGACAACTAAGAGGGGAGGGTGAATTAGTTGTTACTGTGCTTAAACAATTATGCCTATTTTAAACTATTTATAGAACACTCAATGGAAATTACAATAATGCATGGAGGTAAGCAATAGAGTATTCAACATCAATCATAGACATGAAATATACATAGATAGATATTTCCTGAGGAAACCCATAAAGGTAAAAACCTCTTCTTCTTAATATGATATGTAATATTTATTTTTTGTACTTTATGATTCTTATGAGATCCAACTCCTCCTGAGGCCACAACCTTTTTTTTACAACTAGAAACTTGTTGAGAGCACCAACTCTCTGGATTCTCTAGCACCCACTAGAAGGAAGCACCAACTCCCTAGTTTCTCTAGCACCCACTAGAAGGAAGCACCAACTCCCTGAGTGTTCAATCACTAACTTCCAATTACACAGGCACCAACCTGTATAAAATAGAACAATAGTTCTCCCTTGCACCACCCTACCACCCTAGATTTTTTGGCTACAACCAGATGGAAGATACAACTCCCTGTGTTCAAGAACCCACTTGAAACTCTGAGGACAAAAGTCCTCCCTAGAACCTTCCTACCACCTTGAAATATAAATATTTTATTTTATTGAATTTATCACAGTGATACAACATTTATCTATGGATTACTAGTATCATCATTGTTCTACTACACTGCTTTGCTT
Source organism: Picea sitchensis (assembly GCA_010110895.2). Taxonomy (NCBI): domain Eukaryota; kingdom Viridiplantae; phylum Streptophyta; class Pinopsida; order Pinales; family Pinaceae; genus Picea; species Picea sitchensis. The sequence continues at coordinate 438,482 of SNQJ01S0003375.1, read as the reverse complement.
GCCTTCATTAGTCTCTCTTTGTTCGCATCACCTGCGCTTTATGTTCTTCTATGTTTTATTCTTTGTGTTCCATATGCCTTCTATGCGCTATGCCTCTGAATGCTCTTCATTGTGTCATTGTTCTGCCCTGCAGGTTGTTCACTATGTCTCTTCGTCACAACTGCATGGCTAACCAAAAACATCACCTCACTTCTTTGTTCTACATCTCTTTCTCACATCGAGTCCTTTGCCTGATCATCATGGAAAATCTTCGTCCTCTCTAGCAGTTTAATCCATGTGTTCATCATCAGTGGGTTTTATGCTGAGATTCCTTAGCTTCTCTGGCAGTCAAAACTCTTTGTCTTCTCTATCAGTTACAACTAGTCAATTATAGCTTCTTCAACTCCTAAGCCCCTTCCTTCACATGATCATTGGTGGTGACTATACGCTTAGTCTTATCGAGTGCTTATCAATTCAATGGTCACAATTCAGTCTCCTGAAATGGACAACTATCGTAAATTTGAAACTTTTATCACATTTATCTATAAAGGGGGTATTTTCCTAAGAAGTTGTCCCCTTTGCGAAATAATTAAATAAAGTTGGAAAAAACCCACAATTCGGCTTATACCCTAAGTCAGAAGTGTGATGAGATGTTTTGACGTGACATGATAAGACGCACACAAATCTTGGTGGTCGAGAGATAAGAACCCCAGATCGACGGTCGATGGCCATATCAGGGCCTCAACATGTGCACATGATAAAAAGGGTAAAGCGAGTTGGGGAAAACAACCGTGGTTTGTGAAGGTGCTACGTGTCAGCCAAAGATGCACATAGGACCCAAAAGCGGGGAATTTCCAAACCTCTTTTTGCATCCCCAATATGCACATGTGCACATAGTGTCCTATCCGGAGATGAGAAGTGGCCACCTCTCATCCCTTCTGCTCCCTCCATCTATCTTCCACTCACCATCTCGTCGATACCTGTCCCTTCCTTATCTCCAGCCACCAGTGCGACCTCGCTCCACATCACCTCCATCCCATTACACCTCAACTCCCACTTGTGTGGCCACCACACTATCCTTAGTCTCCTCATCCATCCACAGTTGTCCACCTAGCCATATCTCATCCACTACTCCAGACAGAGAGTGCCTATTACTTTGTCAGCAGCCACATCTACCGTCAGGATTCCCTGTGAGCATCCAACTCAGATCCAGATGGAGAATGGTGAGGTTGCCATGTATTACAGGTGCAGAGTTAACTTGGGCTAGGCCTGATCCAAATGAAACAGTTATTATGGTTGGTTGGTGGTGATTGAATGTCGTTTTTGCCATAAATGGAAAGAAGAGGAAAGGCTTGTCAGTTAGTCGGCTCATCATCAGGTCCATTCTGAGGATCGTTTGCATATGATATATTTTCACATATGGACAGAGACTGCATGCATAGTCTATCAGGAAGCATGCAAATGTAACACCTTCAATGCACCTACTCGGATATGCTTCCTTGATTTTGTTTGAGTATAAATAATTAGTTTTTATATATTGTAAAGGTCAATGGTTGAGATAAGATCCCAATTGTAAAGCTTTAATGAAGCCTCTAGTTCTCTAGTTATGATATGTATTTGAGACTTCTTGCTTAATGAAAGTCATGTTGTTTCCACCTSTTTGTAAACACTGTGTTAAGACACTCAGAATTGGAGGATCTAGTCGAGGGTTTTGATCTTTTTGTGATGTAGGTTTGATCAGTGCAATATTTTCACCATTTTTAATCAATTTCCCGTGTTATATTTTTCCCTCTTATACTAAGTAGCTCGGGCATGGAGGATCCAGTCGAGCTGTTATAGTAGCATTGTGATGTAGGTTTGATCATCATTCTTTTGTAGCTGTGGCATTTAAAAATATCTTAGTGTCTAAAGCTTTGGGTCCAAGAGGATATCGTTCTTGAATCTTGTGTTCCTTAGGTTACTGGAAGACCGGATGTCCATAGCAGGCCCTTACATCTCCTCACTAGTTCTTCCCCTACTCATCCTTTACTGCAGCTTACTGAATGAACTTAGATCAAGACCACACTTACCTATGCATTGCATGGTCCAGGATTCTGAGTTAAAATGATACCATACTAAGTCTAAATTCATTATACCACCTTTAAACTATTCATTGTGACATAAAACTGATGGGTATCAGGCTTACTTCTGCAACAATCTAGAGGTGACTTCTGGTGATAACATTTATGGCACTGTTGTTGGGGACGAATTGAATATTTCCCCTGGGATTGAATGACAAATATTACTAGGTCTAAAGGTGCATCATAACCCATCACATCAAGATTACAATTGTGCACCTGGTGACTCCACTGTGGTGACTCCATTGATGTAGATCTATTGGCGACTCCACTATTTCAGTTGTGGCTTGTAGAGGCATACACACAAGGTCTAATCCAGAGGTGCCTCTGGAAACACTTGAAGTTGACCCAAATACAATTATTAGAAAGGGAAAGGCCCTTCATGAAGGTACTTCTATTTTTGAACCAAGTATTTTTGATGATTTTCATTATCCTATAGGAACTCCAATTTCTTCTTTTCAACATTCTGCTATACCTTCTGTTGGAGTTTCCCGAACTTTGAATTTTGGGAGAGCTCCTGTTACATTTTCCCCTCATGGTCTGGGATTGGAGGGATAAACCATTGTCACTCCTCTCCCCCCTGATGTCATACTTTGGTTTATACCCAGCACCTTAGAATATTTTTCCACCTCGGGCTTTACCACTCCTCCTCCTATTATAGTTACTGATTTCATAGAAAGAGAGACCCCTATTTCCTCAAGCCCTCTAGATTTTTCTCCAATTCCTCTGTTGTTTCCCTTTCCTCTCGGAAGCTCAGTTCCAACCTCCCCTATTCTAAAACCTTCTCCTCCTAATTCTCCTCCACCTCACATCCCTATGGTAGGTGCTAATTGTTAAATTATGAGCTTGATTTCTTATGTGGATTAATTCTTTTATTTTTTTCAATGCTTTGATTCTAAAATAGAACTAGACTCAAGACTTTAGTTGCAACTCAACATTACTAAAATAGAACTAGACTCAAGACTTTAGTTGCAACTTAACATTACACTTTAGTTCTAACATAGAAATAGACTCAAGACTTTAGTTGCAACTCAACATTACACTTTAGTTATAACATAGAACTAGACTCAAGAATTTAGTTACAACTCTTGACAAGGAAATTCGAAATTCTCTTCATGGTGGATAATGTTTACACGTGCCAATACACTAGATCAATACAATTACACGTGCCAATACACTAGATCAATACAATTACACGTGCCAATACACTAGATGAACAAAACTCATAGTGTATTGTATTTGGTACTATTGAATATTTCTGCATAATGGGGCATTATCTTGGCTCATGCCCATGGATTCAAAAAATTTCAAAATACTCAACTATTGGTGGTTCTTGGTTCCCAGGAAAAGCATGATATGGGGTGGGGTTATGAAATGGTAAGTTTGTAGACACTTGCGCAACTGCTCCCATGGCTCCGGGTGGGGGTCCCATTGGATTATGAGGATTTCCCATTCCCCTCATTCATGGATATTTGTTTGCCGGATGAACTTCTATATAAAATCCAGTGCATCAAACCTGCGGTCGTTCTTGTAATGTTCCCCCGACCACCCACGGGTTAGGGAAATGCCACTCTAGAGAAATATCTCATGCTCTGATACTAGTTGGTAGCATCTCAAGCCTTAAACAGATCATCCATTCTACTCTAGGGAACACTTTCATTCTCTTACTGCGGAACATACAGTAACATACCCAATATTCAACTGAGCTATGCCACATAAATCTTCTCTTCAAACTGCATGCAACTTAAACATATACATACAACACTCTTTGCGAAAGTATTACATATAAACATAAACAAACAGATACATTGTGTAATATACGATTTCATACTGGAATAACAATAAACACTGATATGCAACATATACAGCGAAATACCCATAAACATACAAACAGTTATATTCACATATATGATAAACCACAACATAAGCATGTAAATAACAATGCAACATATAATTTTATCATACGATTGGCACTTATCTTGGAAATATTGTCACCAACTGCGTACGGAGCGTCCACAAACCTCCCAACCTTAGACTACATTGTTCATCACTCTCAACAGTGAGTCACCCCTAAGATGGGACTGAACTCCACCTGAGTAAAGGGGTTCCTAACCATACTAAGGCTCATGGACAACAGGAAAGATTTCATCTTAGGTGCTCACTCAACTATCAGCCTACAACTTCTCATTCCCCACATGCCTGTCCCACCCAAGGAAGTGTGCCCCTTCTCTGCTCAACAGTCCCTTGGCTGCCCCACTTCCCTCCCAGGGCTTTAGCAACAGGCTGGATCAGAAGTCTCAAAGCACTATAGCTACAGTTTAGCACCTTCAGGAATCAATCCCCAACAATTCTCTCACTCGGAGAATTGCTCACAGGCATGAAAAATGACTTCTTCAATCCCTCTCCAAGATAACCAAGTACACCAAATGGAAAAGGTTATGGAAACAGGCTTAGATATGGTGAAATGTATGTCTCTAGGATAATGGACTGCATGAATGAAGATGTTCATGGAATCATTGACTGGATAACTGAGTGATGGAAGGAATCACCGTGAAACTGATCATGAAAGTGATGGTGAGAATGATGGTCAAGATTCTCGTAAGAATCTCCCGTGGAAAAGTGACCAAATGAGCTAAGTGCCCACGATATGAATGCATGTCCCCAACTTGACACTTTTCATGTTTGGAAGCTACTTTGGTCCACTTGTCTCCAACTTTAGAACTTAGGATAAAATAATTATCCATACTTTATGTTTTAGGAAATATTGGTATAATATTCTTTTTTGGCCTAAGCTCTCTAGATTACCCATTTCCCTTAAATTTTGGCGCTCCCTTTCCCTAACTGGTGAAGTTCAGTCCCCCATCTCTTTTATGATCATTGGTCTACGTGCAACGATGTATTTTATATTAAGCATTAGACATCTAGGCACTCCAGCCTAATACCAAAACATAAGCATCCCAACTTATAATAACTAGCTCACCAACCTATCACACATATCATATACACAAGGCTCGCTGACCTCCATACTACATGCACTTTAGTTACTACGTGTGGTATCCGGGAATGTGTACACTACATCTTTTTACTGCGCAGTGCATGTGTGCACTATGCCATGAAAGGTGTGTTACAAAATGAGGTTAAAACAACTCACCAACTTAAGTATACTTACTTTACATTTACAATTGGGTTTGGCTGAGGGATATTACAATCCCCTCCCTTTATTTATGCATCATCCTCAGTGCATCATACACCCATATGCAAAAGAAATTATCATAATTACTCAAAACGATGCGGGTATTCCATCCTCATTGCATCCTCATGCTCCCAAGTAGCGTCCTCTAGACCATACCAGGTCCATTGGACCTTTACAAGCCCTATGGATCGATTCTAGAGCTGCTTGACTTTTTGGTCCAAAATGCGCACCGAATGCACTTGAAAAGCACCTTCTTGCTCCACTTGAATCACATTCCAATCAATAACATGATTAGCATTAGGTATATATTTCTTTAGTAATGATACATTGAAGACATTATGAATAGACATAGATGTAGGCAATGTAATCATATAAGCAACTAGATAAATATTCTCTAGGATTTCAAATGGCCCACAAAATCTAGCTCCCAACTTGGCACAACTTCCCAGCTTCAAGGAACTCCTGTTAGCTTTTACTTCAGGAAAATATGATCACCCACTTTGAATTCTCTGTGGGTTCTATTCTTATCAGCATAACTTTTCTTCTTGTCTTGGGAAGCTTTTAAATTCTACTTAATTTTTATCATTTGGTCTTCAATCTCCTTGAGCAACTCTGACCCAACTACTGTCCTATCAGCTGGATTATCCCAACTCACTGGAGTATTGCACTTTATGTCGTAAATTTCTTCAAATGGGCTCATCTTCAACGATGCATGATACCCATTGTTGTAAGCAAATTCTACCAGGTGTGGGTAGTCTTCCCATTTCGATGGTTTGTCCATCACATACATTATCAGTATGTATTCTATCACCTTGTTCACCCTCTCTCTCTTTCCATCAGAATCAGGATGATAAGTTGTACTAAAGTTCAGATTCATTCTAAATCCTTTGAACAATCCTTTCCAGAAATTCGAGGTGAATTTTGGGTCTCTGTCGGACACAATTGTTTTAGGAATTCCATGCAATCGTGCCACTTCCTTCATGAAAATATCAACAACATATGTTGCCTTGTGAGTAGTTTTCAATGGAATAAAATGGGCATCTTTCGTAATCTTGTCCACCACCACCATGATCAAATCATGCAACTTGCCTGTTCTGGGAAATATCGTAATAAAATCCATTATCACCACTTCCCACTTCCATTCAGGAATGGGTAGAGGTTGCAGCAACCCTGTTGGGTGCGTATGCTCAGCTTTAACTTTATGGCATTCCATACATATAGCGATGTATTCAACGATATATTTCTTCATAGCTAGCCAAAAATAATGGCTTTTGATCATTGCGGCGGTTTTCTAATATCCAGGGTGTCCCGCATAAGGAACATTATTCATTTCATGCAAAATTATATGTTTCAAGTCCTGGACATTTGGAACAAAAAAAAAATTCTTGTACAACAACATTCCATCTATTCCCAGACTTATAATTATCCACCTTTTGTGGCATCTTACCCTACTCTAACATTGTTACCAATTCTCTGGTGAATCTGCATTTTGCAACCTCTGAAAATTTTCTTTTAATATCAATCTAATACATACTAATGGTTGTAACACGTAGTTCGTACTAATACATGCTAATGGTTGTAGCATGTAGTTCATGCACCCTCCTGCTGAGTGAATCAACTACTTTATTCTCTTTCCCCTTGATATGATTTATATCAAAGTCATATTCTCTTAGAAATTATAACCATCTGCTTTTCCTAGCATTTAGATTTGGCTGATTAAATAAATATTTCAGACCATTGTGTTCTGTTCTTAGCTCAAACCTCTTTTCCATGAGTTAGTGTCTCCATTTTCTCAAGGCATGCACTATGGCTGCCAATTCCAAATCATGAGTGGCATAGTTTCTTTCATGCTCCTTCAGCTTCCTTGATTCATAACATATGACAAACCCATTTTGACTGAGGACTCCACCAAGTCCTTCCTTACATGCATCTGTGCATACAACAAAGTCTTCATTTGGATCTACAATCCTTAATATTGGATCACTTGTCAATAATTGTTTCAAGTGTTGGAAACTCTTCTTGCAATCCAGTGTCCACTGAAACTTCACCCCTTTTCTTTGCAAGAAAGTGTTTGGGTATGCAATCTTTGAGAATCCTTTAATAAATCTTTTGTAGTAGACTGCAAGACCCATGAATGATCTTACCTCTGTGACATTCTCCAATGCTGACCATTCTCTAATGGCCTCTATCTTCTTAGGATCCACTGCTATCCCATCCCGTGAAATGATATGCCCCAAATAATGAATTTGTTTCTGATAAAATGAGCACTTTCTCAATTTGGCATACAATTGATGCTCCCTTAATACTTGAAACACCATCCTCAAATTATGTTCACGTTCTTACTCTGACTTATAATATATAAGAATGTCATCCAAAAAGACAATCACAAACTTGTCCAAATATTCTCGGAAAACACCATTCATTAAGCACATGAAAACTGTTGGTGCATTTGACAACCCAAATGGCACCACTGTGAACTCATAATGGCCATACCTTGTCCTGAAGGCGGTCTTGTTGATATCTTCTTCTTTAATCCTTACCTGATGATATCCTGATCTGATATCTATCTTTGAAAATATCTTTGCATCCGTCAATTGATCAAAGAGTTCATCAATCATTGGCAGAGGATACTTGTTCTTAACAGTCACTTTATTCAACTGTCTGAAGTCAATGCATAATCTTAATGTTCCATCTTTCTTTTTCACAAACAAGACTAGGGAACCCCAAGGTGACACACTTGGGCGTATATACCATTTCTTCAGAAGTTATTCAAGTTGCAATTGCAACTCCTTCAACTCCGGTGTACTCATTTTGTAAGGATTCTTTGACATTGGCGTTGCTCCAAGCATTGGATTTATAGAGAAATCAATGTCTCTCCTCGGGGGTAGCCTTGGTACCTCCTTGAACACATCTTCAAAATCTTCCAGGATTGCATAATCCTCCAAATTTTCCACCTTATCCTTAGGTATCTCCACCAAATGAGCTGCAATTAATTAACACCCTTTTCTGTAACATTTCTTCAACTACAATGTTGAAATTTCTCTAATGGTTACTGACCTGGGAATTCCCTATACCTTCCTTAGTTTCCCTTCCTCATCCAAGAAAGTAAATTCTTGGTTATGATAGTCTAAGAGAGTATGATGTTGGTCCAACCAATCCACCCCAATTAGATAGTCATAGAAGCCTAAAGGCAAGATGTTCAAATCTGCCTTGGTGCTCAGTCCATTCATGTCCATGAGGTATGACTTAACCATATCATTAACTTTTCTTATGGCTCCTGTAGCCATCTACACCAACCAGGATTTTCCATGCTTGATTTTTGGCAATTGCAAACTTTTTGCCATCTTAGGGTCTATATAACTATGACTAGCTCTTGAATCGATTAAAATAGCAAAGGTTTGGTTGTTGATAATACCTTCCACTTCAATCATGCGGGACTGATACTCTGCTTTCTTTTTGTCTAGGGTTGCATAAATCATTGGCACATATATTCCCATGTCCTCCACTATTTCATCTTGTTGTACATTGTGAACAACTCTACCTTTTTTACCTCTATGAGGACAATCTCTGAACCTATGATCTCCTTTACAACCCCGACATTGCATAGGTGGTTTCCTTGGCCCTTGACTCCCTATGTCAATTGTTTTGGGTTCTTTAGGCATTTTCTGTCCTTGTGGATTATTTCTAAAGAATGGTGGCTTAGCTCCCTTCTTCCTCTGATCCATATTGAATTTATTTTTGTCTTCCCAAGCCTTTTGGAAAACTAGCCTTACTTTTTGCTGATCATATAGGCATTTAACTCACCTTATGGTCTCTTCTAATGTCTTGGGATCATCATACTATATTTTTTCACTAATGAAAGATGGAAATCCACTCAAATACCTTTGAATTTTGACTGTCTCATCATTGATGAAAGAAACATACTTCAATAGTTCTAGAAACCTTCTCTCATATTCATCTATGTTCATACTTCCAAGCTTGAGTTCAAAGAAATTTTTCATTTTCTTGTCATGGTATCTCTTAGTCAAGTATTTCTTCTCAAAGTACTTCTTGAATTCCCTCCAAGTAACACTTTTCTCTTTAATGTCCTACACCTGAACAAGTTGATCCCACCACATGGAGGTCTTTCCTTTGAGTTGATAGATAGAAATTCTACCTTTTGCATGAGAAGAATAATTATGCAATTGAAAATACTTTCTCATGCCCAACAACCATGTTTCTACATCTTCATCTTTCTTGTGCTCACCATCGAATGTAGGCTGTTTGATTTTGTTCATTTCTCCTCGCATCACATCCACCCCATACCTCTTATACCTTTTGACAGGGGATATAATTGAGCTATTTCCTACTCTCTTATTGGAATGCCTTGGGGAATGATGGTGATGTCTACTAACACTTCTTGCTTTTCTTTCCTCATCCGAAGGATTATGACTTCCATATTTTCTTGAGCCACTCTCCTTAACCAATTTCTTTTATATTTTGTTCAAGCCCTCCAATAACTTCATGTTGAAGTCATCCTGGTGCTTCTTGGCTCTCATAAGCCTTTCATTATCAACCTTGTGGCTTTGGACATCCTTCTACAAATTTTTAATGGTCTCAACCATATTCATGTTTTCATTTCTTTCTTCTCCATGTCCGTTGGAGTTCATTCCTTCAATGTCCAAATGGACATCCACCCCTATGCTCTCATCTTGCTGACTGTAATTTCCATGTGCATATTCCATTCCTATGGACTCTACACTGATCTGATCTGATCTAGTTGTTGTAAATTCTGCAAAACATGCAACCATCGAAACTTATCAGGCTAACAATTCAACAATTCATGAAAAAATATGAACCATTTTGGTTCCATATATACATTAGAGTTATCTCTCATGATTTCCTGGTGTTATCACCATGAAAATCCTAGATAAGACCCAAGTCTTGAGAACATAGACACGTGGTGCCTTCAGAGATACATCTGGGAAAGAAGGTGGTTTGTTGAAACCACTTTCACCAAGACACGGTATCATGTGCTTCAACATGTCAAATCCACCACTCGTGGAATGGGTGACGGTTAGTCAGATCACCCTGTTTCCCTCGTTCGGTACTTCGCAGCCATGTGATGTCATCTGAACACTGCCATGCAATGAACTCAAAAGATAATCATTTGAAATGGATTAGGCAAGCATGGAAACCCAATGCTCTTTTACGTAGTCTGCCTGCCCTTCATAATTGGGATTTTATAACTACCAATCCTCAAGTATGAAGGCATATGATTATCCATAAATGAAATAATCTGCAAATTGCTCGACTTTCTGCTCTCTGTAAAATAATTTCAGTATCCACAACTTGAGATACATGGACAAGGCTAAATCTAGTGAGACCGATTATTCGGGCAACATTCTAGACTTTCCTGTGAATAAGGTGGAAAGGGTATTCGCACATATACTAGCGACTAAGTTTCACATAGAACCTGCCACCGACTCTACATTGGAAGCCAGGTTGAATCCCGTTGTGAAGGATTTAGTCATCAACATGCCAGCTGCTAAGAAGAAAAGGAGAAAGCAATAGAAGAAGGAGGAATCCACGGCTGAAATGGCTGAAAGTGTTGGAGAGAATCAACTGGTCTGGTTAGATTCTTTAAAGGAGGAGATCACTAAGCTAAAATGAGTCTTCAACCAAAACTAAGTATGTTTCAACGAATTTTGAACTGTTGGTAGTAGAGGTAAGGAGCACTAGAGATGATAGACCTATTCTTAAATGACCCTTTTTACAACAGGATAATTGTTATCATCCCCTTTTGTAGTTTTGTGATTAATACGATTATATAAATACAAAAGAGGATTTTCAGTTGTTTATTACAAGATTTTAATAGGTTGTGTTATGAATATTGTTTTATTTTATAGTATGCTTTTCTTGTAAGCTTATATTTCACTTCCATCAGTCTGAATCGGAGGAATATAACACTTAGAATTCTTTTTAATTAATGCTCTGATGCGGTTGTGTGTTTCTTTTTCTCTGATATTATGCAATTAACTCAGACTCATCGCCTCTCAAATGACTTCGCGTGCACTAAAATTCATCATGTACACCCATATTATCATGCATTGCAACACCACAAGGTAAAACGCGTTTCTGTGCACCTATATCTACTATGCATCTATTCTCCATCGTGATGAAATCTTGCGCACACTACTTTTGCAATGTGCGCCAATATCCACTGCGCACATTTTTGGGTATCACGCACTAATACTTTACATGCATTTTTCTCCATGAATTGCACCATTTCAAGGTTCAACATGTTCCACTGCGTACAATAATCTACGTGCACCCTTGAATACACTGTCGTGAAACAACTTATACTCATACTATGCGCGTACCAACAACATTCTATGTGTTATGCAATACTTGAGCACCCCATGTGCACATTACTATGTGTGTGCTCACCATGCAAGGATAAATTCAGAGAGTGCATCCACACACAATATTCTTCCACGTGACGCCACAATTTACCGCGCACATTTGCACGTCAACATTTTCCGCGCGGTGCCAAAATTTACCACGCGCGCGTACACATCAAGATTTTTCATGGACGCTCTGTGACTTGAATTTTGGTCATTTCGAAGTTACTCTTCTGTGAATATTCTCTTCAACTGAACCTCTCTGGCCCATCTAGGCTTAGTGTTGAAATCAAAGCTCTAATACCAATTTGTAATGTTCCCCCGATCACCCACAGGCTGGGAACATGCCACTCCAGAGAAATATCTCATGCTCTGATACCAGTTGGTAGCATCTCCAGCCTTAAACAAACTGGCCATGATACACTAGGGAACACTTTCATTCTCTTACTGCAGAACATACGGTAACATACCCAGTATTCAACTAAGCTATGCCACATAAATTTTCTCTTCAAACTGCATGCAACTTAAACATATACATACATCACTCTTTACAAAAGCGTTACATATAAACATAAACAAACATATACATTCTGTAATATACGATTTCATGCTGAAATAACAGTAAACATCGATATGCAACATATACAGGGAAATACCCATAAACATACAGACAATTATATTCGCATATATGATAAACCGTAACATAAGCATGTAAATAACAATGTAGCATATAATTTTATCATACGATTGGTACTTATCTTGGAAATATTGTCACCAACTAAATACAGACTGTCCATGAACCTCCCAGCCTTAGACTACATTGTTGATCACTCTCAACAGTGAGTCACCCCCGAGTTGGGACTAAACTCCACCTAGGTAAAGGGGTTCCTAACCAGGCTAAGGCTCATGGACAATAGGAAAGATTCTGTCTCAAGTGCTCACTCAACTAACAACCTACCACCTCTCATTCCCCACATTCCTGTCCCACCCAAGGAAGTGTGCCCCTTATCTACTCAACAGTCCCTCGGCTGCCCCACTTCCCTTCCAGGGCTTCAGCAACAAGCTGAACCGGAAGTCTCAGAGAATTGTAGTTGCAGTTTAACACCTTTGGGAATTAGTCCCCAACAATTCTCTCGCTCGGAGAATTGCTCATGGGCCTGACAACCCGCTTCTTCAATCTCGATCCAAGATAACCAGGTACACCAACTGGAAAATGTTATGGAAACAGGCTCAGATATGGTGAAATGGATGTCTCTAGGATAATGGGCTACGTGAATGAAGACATTCATGGAATCATTGACTGGATAACTGAGTGGTGCTAGGAATCAATGTGAAACTGATCATGAAAGTGATGGTGAGAATGATGGTCAAGCTGCTCATAAGAATCCCCCATGGAAAAGTGACCAAATGAGCTAAGTCCCCACGATATGAATGCATGTCCCCAACTTGACACTTGTCATGTTTGGAAGCTACTTTGGTCCACTTGTCCCCAACTTTAGAACTTAGGATAAAATAATTATCCATACTTTGTGTTTTAGGAAATATTGGTATAATAATCCTTTTAAGCCTAAGATCTCTAGCTTAGCCCTTTCCCTTAACTTTTGGCCCTCCCTTTCCCTAGCTGTTGAAGTTCAGTCCCCCATCTCTTTTATCATGGTCGGTCTGCACGCAACGATGTATTTTATATTAATCATGAGACATGTACAAAATATTCACACTGGCCTTTAACATCTAAGTGCTCTAGCCTAATACCAAAACATAAGAATCCCAACTTATAATAAATGGCTCACCAACCTATCACACATATCATATACGCGAGGCTCGCTGACCTCCATACTGTGCACGGTATCCAAGAATGTGTACACTACATCGTTTTACTTCACAATGCATGCGCGCACTATGCCATGAAATATGTATTACAAAATGATATCAAAACATCTCACCAACTTAAGTATACTTACTTTACATTTACAATTGGGTTTAGCCAAGGGATATTACAGTCCTAGTCTCAGTATTCTCAGCTCTTGAATTTTTTCTATAAGCGTTGATATTTTCTCTTGCAGTTGCGCCAAATTCACATTTGTTTGGGGTATGGTCACTCTCAGGCTCCCAGGGTATCTCTCCATGGATTCAATCTTCATCGGTTGTTCCAAGGCATCTATCAACGTTGCTATTCGCTATTGAGTTAGCAGAATCCAAGTCAAAGGTATAAATCCTTGAATATACCACTCCCTTTGGTGTTCCTCATGGATTGGGTGTGTTAACATCCCTATAGCATATTTAAACTTTTGGTTGTATTCACGGTTGATTCACCTTCATGTTGTTGGATCTCGTGCAATTCAGACAAACCCTGTTGTTCTGACTAAGGTAGTTTAAACTCTATTACGAACCTTTTCCATACCTGTCCAAGTGTGAATGCTTGACCTTGCATTCCTAACACTCCTAGCTCAATGATCTTCATGTACCATTTGAGAGCCAGACCTATCAAGGTAATCTGGAACTCGACCAACTTATTCGCATCGAGAGTCCCTCTGGATCTCCAGATTTCTTTGCATAAGAAACAATGCTACTCAACATATTCATCTCCCTTACCCCAAAATTCTTGGTATCGGGCAATCGAACCTCCCGTGTGACCAACCATCGCTGATCTTGTAGCTTTTATCAAAATGAAACCCAGCGTTCCTTCTTGCGATATACCAGGGGATCCCAATATCCTCCCTATACTTGCACTTCCTGGATGTGACTGACTAACAAATTGTACTTGAACAAAACTAGCATGAGAAGGTAGAATCAAACTTACCACTTGTATAGAAGACAATTGGGGTATGGGCAATTTGGGGCTGGCGCCACTGGCTTCAGGGTGTTTTTCTTTGATCTGGGGGGTCTCATTTTCTTCCACTAGAGCGTTCTCTTCAGCCGACTTCCCAATATATCCTATCATTGGGACTTAATATTCTATTTCTTCTTCAAGATTCATGTAGGCTTCCTCCTCTCTTACATCTACACCTTATCCTTCTTTTCCAACCTCCTAAGGACTTATTTCTCTCTTCACTTATCCCACACTTAATCTTTGACTGGCCAGTCTTTCTTGTCTTCTCATCTTCCGCAACTCTTCCATGTGTCTTTCCTCTCCTTCTCCTGGTCTGAATTCTTTGCTCAACTTCTCGAACTATCTTTCTTCTTTCTTGATCTTTCCATGCCACCACTTCTCAACTATGGAGGCTCTCTTCAAGTCTCACTCATCTCTTGAGTCCATTTCTTATTGTTTCCCCCTGTTTGTCAAAGAACCCTCCCCCTCTCTCAGGCCATGACTCTACCCCATCCTCACCCTACCCCAAGAGAGGGTGTTTACACTGCCATCTCAGTCAGGGACATATTCAACATCCCTTATTCCATCAAGAAAACTTTAATCCACAGGGGGATTTCTCTCAACAATATTCCCCTTGTGTCTTTCTTGAAATTCGCCTATGCTTGGAAAAATGATTGTTGATTCTCAACTACAAAATCGATAATGTATACTTCTAATGTGGTCTTGACCCAGAAATAAATCGCTCACGTGACTAGACAATCCAACTGATGAAGTGTTGCAATATTTTATGTGTCTTAAGTACAGGTCCTTCTGACTCAATCTTGGAACTCTAGAGCTTCTTGGAGCCTATTTATCCACTAGAAAATTTATTTTGGGAACTTAAACCAGAATATTTCATACTAGTCACTCGATCTTTCTAAATAAAATAGTACCTCACGAGTGTATTTCACAGATTTTTCCCTCAACTCCGCTTCTTTCCATATGAAGGCATCACAATTTGTTTCCCACCATTGGTCAATACTAGATCCATGAATCTATGGAAGCATCCTCCATATGGGTTCCGTTTTTACGCAGGTCCCAGCATCAGAACCATTTTGTTGGCGCAAATTTGATCATACCAGGGTCCTTCTCAAGTTACCAACAAAAGGTATCGAGTAGTCTAGAGCACTGGAATTTTCATCTCCTCCGAAGAGAAGAATTCTCACCTAAAGCATTGCTGATACAAATAGATAGAGAAGGGTAGGGAAAAGGCTTAGTAGGATTCACAGAAACTTCAGGATTCATCCCGATCTTGCGCAAGACATCTAACTATCAAACAGATTTGAACATTATGTGTGAAAGAATCAAACCTACTTATGTTGCAGAAAATCATTTAAACACAGAACCATCATGAGGAACTTATAAACCATAAATAAGTATTGTAATGCAGGATTAAAACACAGTAATACACAACATATTTTGAAAATTTAGATCCTTCCTTATATTATCTTCATAATCTTCCTTCCTTTACAAGCTCAGAAACATACAGTAGTGCTCTATTACAGGCTCTTGACTCTAGACTCATGTTGTTGAGTTGTACTCTCAAAAAGGGGTACAGATTACATTACAGACTCAGAACCTTACTTGACTCAACTGACAACAACCCTGTAGAGAGAGGACGATCAAACTGAACATAGTCATAATTCGATCAAACAATAGCAAAAACTGAAGAAATCAATAGAGAACCCTTTTACAATCATGTTTATCCCTATATATAAGCTAGGTTGTGTATTTTTTCTTGTCTTGCACGCTTTCTTGTTCTGTTGCAACCTCTTTTTCTTAGTTGGTGTTGTGTTGTCCTTTTCAAAAATGATTTTTGTTTCTCTCTCTTGCTCTGTTTTCTAGCTTATTTTGAAGCTTGCACAACTCATAATAGGAAAAAACTTATGCAACTCCTTATCCCAAAAACAAAGGGCCCAACAAGGAGCAGTGGGCTCCAAAGGATGAGAAACAATCAACAACTCATAGTTTAGGTGGGGAGGAGGATTCAACCCCTTCCAGTCATGTTAGGAGACCCAAGTGAATTTTATAGACAATGAGGGATGCTCATGAGGGTTTCAAGTGTGTGGGAAAAGAGAATAAACCTCCAAGAAAGTTTCCAAACTATATGGTTCTTATGAGTAGCATCATTGATTCTAAGCCTTCCAATTTTGAGGAAGCAGTGGATCAACAGGTTTTGCTAGATGCCATGGTAGAGGAGTACACCTCTATTATAAGGAATGATGTTTGGGACACAGTGTCAAGATCAGAGAGGAATTCATTTATGAGTTCCACATGGATCTACAATATCAAGCACATTGTAGATGGTAGCATTGAGAATTTTAAGGAAAGGTTTGTGGTGAGAGGGTTATCCTAGAAAGAGGAACTGGACTACGAGGAGACATTTTCTCTAGTCTCTAGATATTTATATTTATTCGATTATGAGGAGGAGAATACATTATATGGATGTGAAAACAACTTTCCTCAATGAGATTATTGAGAATGAATTATATATATAATCCTCGGGGCTTTGAGGTACATAGGAGGAAGTCTCATGTGTGTAGTCTTAAGAAATCCTTGTATGGAATCAAACAAGCACCCATGGCATGGTATTCCAGGATTGACAGATACTTGCATATTATGGGATTTACCAAGAGTGAGGTGGATCCTAAATTGTAATTCATACTTGGATCCACTCATCTTGGTTTTGTATGTGGAGCTTATTGCAAGGTGCAAAGTAGGTTTGGCTACCAAGTTTGAGATGAACGACATTGGCTTGATGCATTATTTCTTGGGGTTAGAGGTATGGAAGGTATCAGGAGAGATATTCCTTGGTCAAGGGAAGTGATGAACCTCATTATTGTCCATTGTAAAGGCTCATATTTGGCACCTTTTTCCACCATAAAATGACTTGATATGTTCTTTTAACCATATTTAATAGTAAGTCATGGGTATTTGCATGTTTCTTAATGAATGTATGTCGAGCTGGATTTTTTTTGTATAAGGTATATTTTTTCTCTAATTTTTTTTTCAAAAGATGTGTATTTCACCAACCAGGTCGAACAGCAGGAGTCAGGGGCACCAAGATCCTAGAAATAGGGGATTTTGTCTCCCTCACAAAGATTCCAGCCAAATATCAAGGGAAGTTGTCCCTACCTGCCTACAAGAGCACATTTTGTGCATTAATGACCACATATGATCAACAAAAGTTGAATATACATGTGTGAAGGGTTTAGATCCCTCATTTACTCATTCCTCTCTTTGATTTAGGGAAGGGAGTCTGAACTCTGTAGCTATATATAGACCTCTAGTATAAAGGGGAGAGACATAGAGAATTTTTTAAG
This sequence comes from Picea sitchensis, assembly GCA_010110895.2. Taxonomy (NCBI): domain Eukaryota; kingdom Viridiplantae; phylum Streptophyta; class Pinopsida; order Pinales; family Pinaceae; genus Picea; species Picea sitchensis. Next base: position 420,639 of record SNQJ01S0003375.1, on the reverse strand, counting down.
AAGCATTATATGCAGAATTTGTGAATACTTTTTGAAAACTCAGAGAATTCCTACTCTTGATGTATTATTTATATTTATGAAATAAATATCATTTTTCTTTCATTCCATTAAAGTTTCCTTTAGGATTCTTGTGCTTCTTGGGTAGGGCCAATCCAAGAGGGATCAAGGACCCTATTACAATTTTTGTAGTTTTCATGCATCTTAGACAATATTTTACTTTATTGTGAAGTTTAATATAGCTTTGCATTATTAATCCCAACTTATGTTAATATTATCATCAACTATCTAGTCACAACATGCATCTTGTAGAAATGTTCAATAGCCTTTTGGAGCAGTTTTAGGTGCCTCCCAAGGCCAAGCACCTTAGATCCACTCCATTTATTTATAGTCTATATTTTTTCATTATTTTAAATACTTAATCTATCTTTCTAACCTCATTTTTCTTCTTGTAGGGGTTTCCTATAGAAATTATATGGTTCCTATAGAACTACACAATTCGTGTAGAAATCTCATGTAGGTTTGTTTTAGCTTTAGATTTTGACTTAGCTTAAATATATTTTCATGAAAGAATCAATAAACAATAAAATACATTTAGACTGACATTGATCAAAGGGTTAGACAATTAACTTCTTTTATTCATGCATTAGTGTAGCTTTACTTCTGTTATAGCCTTTTATCATAACTTATATTGAATTTATCTTCCTGCTTTCAATTTAATCTTATTTATTCAATATTCTTTAATACAATTAGAATACGTTCTCTCCATTCAATATATATTAGTTGTACTTTCAGATTGATTTTCTTCCTTCAAACAATCAGTTTAGAGTTGTTTTATGTCATTTTATTTTCCTACACCTTTTTATCCTTTGATCTGTTGGATTATTGTAACTTCGAAGAATATTATAATTATATTTGAGTTATTATCTTATAGATAAAATCCTCTTTTGTGGATTAATCATGTCGAGTCTTGTATAATACCAAATCCCCTTTTTTGGATTGGAAAAACCATATTTATATGGTCGTATTTGTAAAGTCAGTCCTTAGGGTTTATAAAGTGGTTTTAACCACTCTTGGAAGAAGTTTACCCTACTAAGTGAAGAGACATATCCCTAAGACCTCCTCACTAGTATTTATAAGGGAGAATGGTGCCTCATTTGTTGACTCACTCACTCACACTTCTAGTGTGCATATTTTGAAGGAAGTTGTAGTTGTAAGAAGGAGAAGAGAAGTGCATTCTTAATCCTAGATTATTCTTGGTTGTTTGGTCTTAGTCTTGGAATTGTATTGGAAATCTATTATTGAGGAAGTTTTTGTTGGGTTTTCTCCCCCATGAGGGTTTCCCAGGATAAGATGTTATGTACCTTGTGATTGTGTTTCTTTTAGGGATCCTCTTTATGTTGTTGTTTTGGAAATGCATTCAATGCTCTAGGAAATTGCAAATGACCTAATAATAACATTAAACTTAACATGGTTTCAGATCTTGACTCAATAGAGCACCTTTCATTGGGTATCTAAAAACTTCATTGTTGTCATACAAGGAAATTAGGGATTTTTCGTCGAATAGGAATTTATGAACTAAAATCATTTAGGAATGTGTGCCCTACCCTAGAGCATCTTTTGGAAGATTCAGTGCACCTTTTCAGTGGCCAGAATCTCTGAAAATTCGAACACTAGTTTTGACGGGTATGAGAAAACTAGGAAACCATAACCAATACCAGTCCATATTTTCACAGGTCAAGTTTAAAGGGGTAAAAATTGGAATTTTTGGAAACAGACAGCTCCAGCCAACTCGCCTCATCCTAGTGCATCTCCTGGTAAGTAGATTCAATTTCTGAGCACTTTCATTTTCTGGTCATTTTCTTAGCTCCAGGTCAATATGTCTGCAAGCACCAAGCTTGTTGACAAGTTAGAAGGTGTGGAAAATTTCCTTTCCTATAAATATAGAGTTGGACTCATTCTTGAAGATAATGAACTTACACAATTCATAAAATAAAATGTATCATAACTCGAAGAAGATGCAACCAAAGAGAAGTACAATAATGATATGATTAGGGACAAAAAGATAATTGCAGATTCCATTAAAGATCACTTTATCCCTCAATTGTATTCTAATAATACTCCAGTCAGCTAGAAATATAGAGTTGGACTCATTCTTGAAGAGAATGACCTTACACAATTCATAAAATAAAATGTATCAGAACTCAAAGAAGATGCAACCAAAGCGAAGTACAAGAAGGATATGATTAGGGACAAAAATATAATTACATATTCCATTAAAGATAATTTTATCCCTCAATTGTAAAACTTGGAATTTTTGGAAACAGTCAGCTCTAACCAACTCGCCACATCCTAGTGCATCTCCTGGTACGTTTAAATTCATTTTCTGGTCATTTTCCTAGCTCTAGGTCAAGATGTCTGCAAGCACAAAGATTGTTGACAAGTTAGAAGGTGTGGAAAATTTCCATTCCTAGAAATATAGAGTTGGACTCATTCTTGAACAAAATGACCTTACACAATTCATAAAATAAAATGTATCAGAACTCGAAGAAGATGAAACCAAAGAGAAGTACAAGAAGGATATGATTAGGGACAAAAAGATAATTGCAAATTCCATTAAAGATCACATTATCCCTCAATTGTATTATAATAATACTCCAAAAAAGATGTTTGATACCCTAACCAAAATGTATGAAGGAAAGAACATCAACAAAAAAATGAACTTGGGAACCCAACTCAAGAATACAAAGATGCAGAAAGCAGAAATAATTCAAGACTATTTCTCTAGGGTTACTCATTTCAATGAACAGTTAGAAGCAATTGGAGACAAATTGAATGAATATGCACTCATCATGAAAACTCTTAACAGTCTCACAAGACCTTGGGATTCCTTCATCCAAACTATCTGTGCAAGAAAAGAGAAACTCCAGTTTGACAGTCTATGGGAAGAATTTGTTCAAGAAGAAGAAAGAGTATCCAACCGAGAAGCCATACTATTAAGTGATTAAGATGAAGCCCTATATTATCATTCTAATGGAGGAAAGAAAATTTCTCATTTCCAAAAGGAGACCCACCTTCATAAAGAATTTCACTCCCCAAAGAGATTCACCCACTTCCATAAAGAATCTCACCCTCCAAAGAGATTCCAGAAATATCACAAGGGTCAAATAAAGGAAAAATATTTCTCCTCTTATCAATGTTATCATTGTGATAATATGGGACACATTACTAAGAATTCCCCTGCCATAAGGGAAAAATACAAGAAGAGAAATAACAAAAGACATAATGCCCATGCAATTGAAGATGATGAGCTACCTAAGAAGGTGACTAAAGAAGAAATTGAAGATTATATTTTTTTTTCTTCCCTCTTAGGATTTGTGACACCTGGAGAGGATACTTGGATCATATATAGCGGTGCCTCTAAGCACATGATAGGAAAGAAATAAATTCTATCTAGCCTTACAAAAAAGGACTTCCCCCAGAAAGTTTCACTTGGAGATGATTATCAGTACCCTATCAAAGAAATGGGAGAATCTACCTACAGACCGGATTCAGGAACTCCAATGAGAATAAAGGATGTACTTGATATACCATCTTTAACAAAGAACTTACTTTCTATCTCAACTCTATATAAGAAAGGTTTCAGGGTTTCATTTGTATATTTTTAAGTTATTATGTGACCCAAAGGAAAGGCCATAGAAGATGCAATTGTTATTGAAACAGAAGAAGGTGGTTTGTACAAGTTAAAAGGTCACTCAAATACAACCATGATTCACTCCACTAAGAGTCCTTGTGAACTTTGGCATAGAATACTAGCTCACGTCAACTAAAAATCCTTAACGTTACCATATGTAAGCAAGGTAGTTATAGGTTTACAATAATTTAAGGTTGATCATGAAGGTGTATGCAAGGGATGTGCACAAGGAAGGAACATAAAGAATCCTTTTTCCAAAGAGAAAAAATAAAACAGAAGGAGTCTTGGAGCTCATACACTCAAATGTATGTGGTCCAATGCCATCAACCTCTCTAAGAGGGTATGTATACTATGTGTCATTTATTGAGGATTACTCTTGTAAGAGTTGGGTTTATTTATTAAAATCAAAAGATGAAGTACTCGGAAATTTCAAGGAATTCAAAGCCTTGGTAGAAAACCATTCCGAAAGGAAAATCAAGATACTCAAGTAATATAATGGAGGAGAGTACACCTCAAAAGAATTTTAAATTTTTTGCAGATATGTCAAGATTAAGAGGGAGCTCACCACTCCCTACAATCCTCAACAAAATGGTGTATTATAAAGAATGAATAGAACAATTATGGAAGGAGTCAAGACTATGATTCACAATGAAGATCTTCCAATGCACTTATGGGATGAAGCAATAAGAACAACAATTTATGTCCAAAACATATTATCCCATAGTGCACTTGGATTCAAAACCCCCGAAGAAATGTTCACCAGAAAGAATCCATACGTAAGCCATCTAAAAATATTTGGTTGTCTATTCTTTGTACACATTCTGAAAGAAAGAATAACTAAGATGGATCCTTCAGGAAAGAAGAGAATATTTGTTGGATACTATGAGGTCTCTAAGGCATTCAAAATTTACATACTAGGTTACCATCATATTGAGACCAGAAGAGATGTAACCATTGATGAAGATGCAACACTCAAAATATAAAGGAAATGCTAGCTTGAATAAGTATATGAATAATTACCTGTAGCTCCCAGAGTTGCATAACTAGTGAAGGAAGTTACAGTTACTCCTGATGATGAGATTCTAGAAGATCACGATATGATAGAATCTCAAGAACCTCCCTGGATGACGATCTCTCACAACAGAAAGCCATCTTGGGTGAGGGAACTTATTCAATATGGAGAGAAGTATGGTTCCCCATAAGTAACCATGAGACAAAGCAAGAAACCCAATCCATTATCCAAATACATGGCCTTGATGTGTGATCTCATAGAAAAGGAACCTACTTTCTTTGAATAAGCCATTCAGAAGAAAGGATGGGTGAATTCCATGACAGAAGAATTCCAGACCATTATAAAGAATGATGTATGGTAAGTAGTTCCCAAACCAAATAAAAAAGATGCGATATCTTCCAAGTGGATATAGAAGATAAAACATGCAGGAGATGGAAGTATTGAAAAACATAAAGCAATATTTGTAGCTCGTGGTTTTTCTCAAAAGGAAGGTATTTATTATGAATAGATGTTTGCTCCTGTATCTAGATACACTTCTATCAGAACCATCATAGCTCTTGCGGCCAAAATGAAGTAGAAGTTACACCATATGGATGTGAAAAAACCTTATTAAATGGTGTTATTGAAGAATAAGTGTATATATAACAACCACAAAGGTTTGAATTTGAAGATAGAAAGACTCATGTCTGTAGGTTGAAGAAATATTTGTACATGTTGAAGCAAGCTCCTAGAGCTTGGTATGGTAGAATTGATAGTTTCCTTATGAGCTTTGGCTTTACCAAGAGTAAAGATGATTCAAACCTTTACTTCAAGGTTATGAATGATGATCCAATTATATTTATACTATATGTGGATGACTTATTCTTAACAAGAGAAGAAAATCTCATCATAGATTGTAAGAAGAAGTTCGTTGTAGAGTTTGAGATGAAAGACCTAGGATTGATGTATTATTTATTCAGTCTTGAAGTTTGGAAAAGCCCAGAGAAGATATTCCTTAACCAAGGGAAATATGTAGTTGAAATACTAAAGAGATTTGACATGTTGGAATGTAAATCCATGAACACACCCATTGAAACAAATTTGAAGCTCCTAGTTGATCCTTCATCATAATTGGTTGATTCTACTATATATAGAAATATTATTGGTTCGTTGATGTATATGATGATTACCAGGCCAGATATATGCTTTATTGTGAACACCTTGAGTTGGTATCTGGTAGATCGCATACGTTTTCACTTTGTATTTGCAATGCATGTGATGAGATACCTTAAGGGTACGTTGGATTATGGTATCTATTATACTAGATATCATGACTTTAGACTGTATGGTTATACTGATTCATATTGGGATGGAAGTGCTTCTAATAGAAATAGAACTTCATGATGTTGTTTCAGTTTGGGGTCATCCATGACTTCATGGAAAAGTAGGAAGCAATCCAGTATTTCCCTCAACACGGAAGAAGCGAAATACATTGCAGCATGTTCCGCTAGTTGTGAAGCCATATGGATTCAGAAGTTGATTACAGATCTATTCGATCTGGAGATGGAAGCCACTGTGATTCTATGTGATAACCAGAGTTGGATAAAGATGACGAAGAACTCAGTGTTCCATGATAAGTCGAAGCACATAGAGATCTAGTATCACTACATTCATGATATGATGCAGAGGAGAGTTGTAAAGCTCCAATATGTTGGCACAGATGAGCAAGCTGCGATGTGTTTACCAAGCATCTATCTCATGTGAAGTTTGAGTACTTCCGAGAAAAGATTGGTGTTGTTTGAAATGACCTCCCTTGAAAGGGGGAGTGATGTTGATGATACTATGGTATCCTGATCAACAATGGGTAGCTCCGTTAGGATTTTATATCCTAGGGGATTGATCATCTCTGAAAAGAACCCGAAGCTCTGGTAAGGATGGTCTATCATAGTACCTGTGCATGTATATGGCAGTTGTGTTATATCCATTAGTATTTTATATCCTAGGGAATCTTTTGATTCCTTGGTAGACCCTGAAGGTCCAGTAAGGATGGTCTATCAGAGTACCACATGGTAGCTTGTTAGGATTTTATATCCTATGGAATCTTATGATTCCTGGGAAGATCCTAAAGGTCAAGTAAGGATGGTATGTCATAGTACCACAAAATGTTGTTATTGCATCTACCTCATTCTTTTTCCATATGATGATGATGTTGTTGTCTCATCTTTATGTCGATGATGTTGTTTTCTCAGCCTCATGTTGATGATGTTGTTGTTTCATCATCGTGTTGTTGTTGATGTTTTTGTATCAGACTCGTGTTGTTGATGATGGTGTACTAGCCTCGGGTTGGTGATAATTTTTCTTTAGTGTTATGCTAATTGATGTTGATGCAGATGATGATGATGATGCTACTCTAGCTCTATGATGTGAACGATGGTTTTATTGATGATGAGAAAAACTTTCGATGATTTGTAGATATGAAAGTCAATGCTCCAGATGCTGATGATTTTGTTTCCCTATCTCTCCTGATGATGTTGTATTGGGTTATGTCAGTATAATACCCCTTTTGTTAAGGGGGAGTGTTGAAATATTGTAACTTCAAAGAATATTCTAATTATATTTGAGTTATTATATTATATATAAAATCCATTTTTTTGGATTGATCATGTGGGGTCTTGTATAAGACCAAATCCCCTCTTGTGGATTGGTTAAACCATATTTATATGGTGGTATTTGTAAAGTTGACCCCTAGGGTTTATAAAGTGGTTTTAACCACTCTTGGAAGAGGTCGTCCCTACTAAGTGAAGATGCATAACCCTAAAACCTCCTCACTAGTATTTATAAGTGAGGATGGTGCTTCATTTGTTCACTCACTCACTCACACTTCTAGTGAGCATCTTTTGAAGGAAGCTACAGTTGTAAGAAGGAGAATAGAGGCAGATGCTCAGTCCTAGATTATTTTTGGTGGTTTGTTCTTATTCTTGGCCTTGTATTAACAATCTATTATTGAGAAAGTTTTTGCTGAGTTTTCTCCCCCGTGAGGGTTTCTCAGGATAAAATGATGTGTACCTTGTGATTGTGTTCCTTTCAATGATCCTATTTATGTTGTTGTTTTGGAAATTCATTGAATACTCTAGGAAATTGCAAATAACATAATAAAACCAATAAAATTAACATGATATGTTTCAGGGCTTTGCTAACGACAACTGGATATTTCACAACTGCATATTTCACATAAAGTGCATACCACCTCTTTTTAGAACCTAAGTTGCTATGTCAATTATTTTATTTTTTCTACAAAATCAAAGCGGTTTTGGTAGCACAATATGGAAAAAATATCCATTGTAGAAAATGTTCCTTTCCAACAGTGCATTCTCCATTAAATCATTTGGAAAATGAGGACAATAAAAAAAATTTCGTATTCGCACCTACAAATTAAAAGCCAAGCCACAAATATAACGCCAAGGAGGGAGCGCACAAGCAGTGATCTGTCTTGCACTACGCGTTGACATGGATTAAAAATGGTTGGTTATATACAGAATTATATTTTTTCACCCCTTGTGCATGTGGGATATTTCCCACTGCATAAAAGAAAAAAATAAAATAGCCAAACACCTAGGCTTCCTAGTGTCGAGGTAGTGTCTACATGGAGAGTTGAAATAAACCATCCAGAAGTCAACGAGAAGATGCACAAAGAGGTTCTTGAGCGCAAGTGACAAATGTGCCCATTATTGAGAGCGCTAAAGGGAAAATATTACAGGTGGTAGAGCAACTATAAATATAAGATCAAATTCCATATTCCAAATATTGTTTGATTATATTTATATGTAGGTGTATTAATTAAAAATCATATCCAAATCTCTAGACAAAGTGCATCATTTAATGACTAAAAGTGCCAACTGTGGGTTCCCCTAATTTAATGGAAATGGTTAAGCATCAAGTCAACATTTAGAGGATTATATTTATCCACATTCTTAGTGGCATTTCCAACCTTACAAGATAGGAAGGAAACTAATACATAGATGGAAACAATTTGACTAATCAACTCTAGATTAAATATTTATCATATTTCCAAAGATTCAACCAACGCACTTTAGGATTTATTTTTGAGTCACTAGTGAGGAATTTGGAAAATCCATCAAAAATCCACTTTTCGAATGGACTCATTTAGTTTAATCACAAACGATTTTCCAGAATTCTGCATAGATTGGGATATATCCTTGGTTCTTTAAAACTAATGTTTCCAGAATTCATAGTTTGGCCGGTTTTGTAAACTTGGAAATTTGTTTGAGATTCGTAGGGATCTGGGGATTGGATCTCATCTTTCTTCAATGGATTTTAAGTATAAATAATGCCTCAATAGAGCATGAAAAGAAGGAGAAATATTCCTGGGAGAAGGAAGTGAGGGGAGGTCGAGTAATAAGAGTTTGAAGTAGTTCTGAGAATTGTATTGATATATATTTATGCCATGTAGCACTCATACTCAGGGATAAAGACACTTTGATGATAGTTATATTATGTTCTCATTGTAACCTTTTCTTTTTCTTCTCATTTGAATGCAATGGGAATTTTTGCATTGCACTAATTTCTGCAAATTTCAGCCAAGATTACAGTAAAAAATTTAATTTCAATTACCTGACCTTTTTAAGTTGCATTCATATGTTTCTTTCAAGTTTGAAATGTCATTATAAGCTTGGGAATATTCTGCACATAAGTAAATAGATTTTTGGCTTGTGTTTTATGTTTCTCTTCTCATTCTTCCTATATCCTATTGGTCATTTTTCTGGTTTTGAAAGTGAATGCCCCTGTCTAAATAAAGTGTTTTTGTTGATCATTTAAACCCATTTGAAGGATTTTAACTTGATCTATAACCTTCTTACTCTATTTGACCTACCTAATCCACCTTTTAATAAAAAAACAAACTATTACAATAACTAAGGTGCCCTAGCTCTGTTTATTTGCAGTCTAGTGCAAACTTTAGGGATAACATATTTTGGCATATGTTGAGCCCTTCGTTTTTTATTAAAAGAAGTTGTGCAAGAAATACTACAGTCCCAATTTTTCTTAGAAAGTTGCGCAAGACACAAAGGAGCTGGACAACATAGCAAGGGAGGAAACAAAAAGTGGTTAGAGAGACAATGCAACACTAGCCAGGAGAAATAAGTTACAACATAACAAGAACAAGAAAGCATGCAATGTCTGAAAATAAAAAATCCGTATTAGCTTGTATATATGAGATGTATATTATTGTAAAGGGTTGGTGTAGTAGGGATTATCATTTCGTACTTTTAGGTTCTGTGATTGTAATTAATATCCATTTTTGGGAAAATCGTAGATAGAGCTTTGAGGAATGAGTTCAGAGCCATAAATATTGTAACAGAGTACTGACCAGTATCTATTGGATTGTATCTGAGAAAATATTTTGATGATAATATATGGAAGGACCTACAATTTTGAAATATTCTGTGTAATTCTTTGTCTGCCTATGAATTGTCATTTTACTTTACTTCTGTAAGTCAGATAAGATCAATATGTTATGGATGTTTACAAATATTGTCTCAACTCTGTTGTCTTTACTATTAGTCATGAATGGGTTCAGATCAACTCTTTTTTAGTTCATCTTGCGTAAGACTATGGTGAATCTTGAAGATTATAGAGATCTACCTAAGTATTGTCCTTTCCCTTCCCTATATTCTTGTCTTGATTGCACTTTGGGTGAGACTTATTCTCTCCAGAGAAGATGAAAATGCCAGTGCTCTAGACTACTTGGTACCTTTTGTTGGTAACCTTAGAAGGACCCTAGTCTGATCAACTTTGCACTAGCAAAATGGTTTCATTGTTGGGACCTGTGTTAAAAGGGAACCTGTAGGGAGAATGCTTCCATGGATTCACCAATCCGATATTCACTAGTGGTGGGAGAAAAATTGTGATGCCTTCATATGGAAAAAAGTTACACTATGAGGAAAATCTGTGAAAGATACACGAGAGATTGTCTTTTACTCGGAAAGATTGAGTGACCAGTATGAGATATTCTAGGTTAAGTTTCCGTAAGAACTTTTCCACTGGATAGATAGGCTCCAAGAAGCTATGGAATTCCAAGAACAAGTCAAGAAAAATTGTTCTTGGGATACAAAACATATTGCAGTGCTTCATCGACTGGATCGTCTGATAACACGAGCGATCTATTTATGGATCAATACAACATTAGAAGGATACATTATCAACTTTGTAGCTAAAAATCATCAATCTTTTTCACGAGCATAAGCGGATTTCAAGAAAGACACAAGGGGAAGAATAATGAGAGAAATCCCCCTATGGATTAATGTTTTCTTAATGGAGGGGATGATGACTATGTCCCCAACTGATATGGGAACCTAAACACCCTTTCTTGGGGTGGGGTGAGTTTGGGGTGGAATCATGGCCTAAGAGAGAGGAGAGGGTTATTTGACAAATGAGGGAGCAAAAAGAAATGGATTGAAGGGATGAGTGAGCCTTGAAAATATTTTCCATATTTGAGACATGGTGGTGTGGTAAGATAAAGAAGCAGTGAAATAGTCCGAGAAGTTATGGAAACAATTCAGACCAGGAGAAGTCAAGGAAGGACAGATGGAAGAGTTCTGAAAGATGAGAAGACAGGAAAGACTGGCCATTCAAATATTAAGAAAGAGAGAATTGTAGAGAGAAAGAAGCCCCCAAGAGGGTGGACCAAAAGAAGAAGGTGTAGAAGAATGGGAAAAGGAAGTTGGCATGGATATTGCAGAAGAAAGATAAGATTCAGCCCCGACATGGATCCAGAATACCTTGAGAGGTTCTGCTCTCAAATGACACATGAAGGCTATTGATCCAGGAGTGTCGAGAGTGAAAGGACAAGCATTCACATTTGTCCTAGTATGGATAAAATTCATAGTAGATTTTAAGCTACCTCAGTCAGAAAAACAAGCTTTGTCTGAGTTGCACAAAATTCAAAAAAGGAAAGGTGAATCGGCCTAGGAATATACTCATAAATTTAAATATGATATAGGGAGGCTAGCACATCCAATTCATGAGGATCATTAAAGATAATGGTATATTCAGGGGTTGTTAACATTCAAACATATTTGGTTAGCACAACAACGGATAACCACTTTGACAGATGCCTTGGAACAATCAATGAAGATTGAATCCATGGAAGGATATCTAGGGAGCCTGAGGGTGACCAAGCCCCCAATATATGAAAATTTATTGCAACTACAAGGACATATTTTGACACTGACAGAGAAGATTCAAGAATTGACGATACCCAGACCAGGACGACCGCAATCCTAGTGTATCGGATGCTACATAGAGGTGATATAACGGGAAAAACCCTATGGACTACACAAGGGTTCTAAAATGTAGGCAGACCTAACCATCTAAAGTCTCCTACTTTTAACAACAATCCTGACATAACCCCACCATCATACATAGAAAGAAAAATCTAGGGATCCGGTAGGCCTACCTTGAACTCCATGTCCGGTGTCAATCCCTTTGCGCTCAGTTGTTTCTTGACTGTAGATCTCCTCCCAAGCCCAGCCTGCATTCACTAAAAGACAAACAAGAAACTACAAGCATGCATTTTATATAAGTATTAGTGGGTTAGACATCATAATAAAAATGTAAACAAATCATAAATATTTAAGACATCATTTGGCGAGATGGAAAAAGTACTTCTTTATATTAATCTCACAAGAGTCACTTACAATATGAGACTGACAAATTCTCCTCAAAATCGGTCCTGGGATCCTCTTCACCATGCACCAACTGCTTCCATGTATTCTTCTCCTCTTCAGTTCTCTCTACGGAAATGGCAAGGATTTACAAAGGAGGAAGAAGGAAGTCTGGCTCAAACTCACAATGTGGTTGCAAAATATTGGGGCAAAGGGGGAATATTAAAATGGGAAGAGTTTATTTACTCTCTTTATTCTCTTTTTGAATGGGACCCCAACCCCTTCTTTTATAGGCCAAAAAGGGCTAGGTATTCGGTTGGGTAAACGACTATGGGCGGTCAAACGGTTTAGGAAACTTACCTGAAAGTTTGTATTCTTCTGTCGCTTTCTATTTTTCATGATTTTGTGAGTGTACGCAGGTTGTAGTGGTTCAACAAGTGTGTGTACGCAGGAAGTAGTGGTGTAGGGTGTGTACACCTTCAAAAATATGGTTTTTAGAAGAGATGTTAAATGATGGCTTGGAAAAAATAGCAAGTAAGGTGGCATGATGTCGTGTATGCATGTCTGGTGCAATTTAGGGTTATAATAGATGCTCTCTAATGTGTGAGGTCATAAGAGCATCTGATGGCCGAAATACATACAAATATTCACCAACATACAAAGCAAGTGAGCCCAGAGACCAGAGTTCGGGAGGTGGCATCTACAAAAATAATAATTTGTCTCACCAATGCAGGCATACCCATTCTTGGGATGAAATAAAACCATGGCTTCCAATCAAATACACTGCAGATCCATGTCATACAACTATATAAAGTGTATCCACGAGAAATACACAGTGGATATACATCTCAAAATCAAAATATATACACATATAATATCCATCTTCAATAAGCCAATGATGCCTAATGGCTAGAGATGAGGCCTTCAGAGCTCAAGAAACAAATTCAAGATCTTCAAAAATCGAGTAGGAGTGTAATATCAGTGTAAGACTTCACTACGTAGAGGTCTTCGATGACTCGTTGGGGAGTAGACAAGAGGATCTCGGTGATCAGGAAGAAAACTTCATTGATTTTGAACAAGGACTTGATTGGATTTTTAGGATTGTCGGGCATGAGAACAAGAGACAAACTGCAGAAGGGACGACTCAATTTTAGTAAAACTTCCCTCAAACAAAATCACGACAAATGATGAGACTCAGGTAGCATGGAATGGACATAAGTTCACGATGCAGGAGGCAATGCAAACTCTCCATATTTTTGGAAGGATAAACAAACAGAGGAGGACACAACTCTATGTAGCGAGAACAACTTCCTCAGGTCATATTAAATCCTAGGGCCTGACGAACAAACAGAAGGATGTGATTTGTCCAAGGGTGACTCATTGTGTTTCTAACAAAAAAAAAAACTTTTCCCTTCCTCTTTTTGGGGTATATTTGATTTTTTTGTCTTTTTCAATAATTTTGGGAGGCTTGAAAAAGAATAAAATAATGTTATGTTACAAAGGAGGAATGAGTGCTGCAGACATACTAGTTCCAAGCACAAGGAACACACTAATGCTCAGATCAAGGGGACATATGCAGGAAATAGACACTCGGGAAAAATCCTCCATGGGTCAAGGTGTCAAGACCTAGAGGTAAAGTGCTAGAAGGCTTGCATATAAGGCATTCTTCAGGTGGTTCATTTGAGAGAAAAATGGAGCCGGCATTAGGACAAAGACGCAGGAATGCAAATGGGATTAATAAGACACAATGATAACGTCCTTCGATGTAATTTGAACAAGCTCAACGAAGGTAATCTCGACAGTTTTTAATTTTTAGAGAGTTTGAAAAAGCATAAAATGAGACTCTACTAAGGTACCTTTTTCGAAGGTAGTCTAGTCAGTTTGAAAAATGGGGTAAACTAGTACCAAAAAGACATCTATTCAAAGCCATTTTAATGAGTGTGACAAAGACAAGATCACTCGGCAATGTTTTCATATTTAAGGAGTCTGAAAAGAGCTTAACTATGGACTCCGTAAGGGATTTTGTTCTGGACCAATTTAACGAGTGTGAAGAAGCAAGGTCACTCGACCATCTTTTCAATTTTAGGGAGTCTGAAAAGAGATTAACTATGGAATCTGTGGGGGTTCCTTTTTCGTAAATTTAGTCCCTCAGGCTCGAAAAAGGGTTAAATCTATACCTGAGAATACTCTTCTAAAGTACCGAGGCTCTTAGAGTATACCTTTGTTCATACATTTGACCATCCAGACTGAAAAAGGGGTAAAATACTGTTAGACAGACGTGCCTTTGAATCTTAGTTTGGCGAGCATGAAGGGAAACAATATCTCTCGACAATCTTTTCATGTTTAGAGGGTATGGAAATGGCTTAAAAGAAGACCTGTGGAGGCTACAACTCATGTATGAGAATGGTTCAGGTAGAGCCCATTTCTAGGCTCAGACCAAGAGTCTCTTTGATGGTCAACTTGGAAAGTCTCCCAAAAGGGAAGAAAACACAAACCATGGTGTAAGTCCTCTCATGGTATAGAAACCGTAGTCATGGATTCAAAGATATGCTCATCTGAAGGAAATTCAAAATCCGAGAAATCACGCAAACGAGGGTCGACAGTCCCAAAGGGTGAAGTAAACTAACCATATTCCATATGATGATGGAGGATCTAGATAATACTGGCAGAGTCTATCAATGAAGAATCACAAGCACTAGGGCTTGAGGATCTACAAACAACAAGATCAGACTCAGAAGGAGACTCAAGATCACTTGGACCAAGAGGGGGAAGCAAGGGCTCCCATGCCCCCATTGAATAAACCAATGGATCAATTGTTTAGATGAAGTCTCGAGAAGGAAAACATGATTTCACGGGTTCATTCTTAGAAGCAATTGAACATCAAGGATAAGACACACATAATTAACTCGTGGTGGGGTAGAGTGTACACGAACACTAGGAACATATAAAGGGGAAGCCTAAACTAACATCAAATTACGATGGTGATTATCATATGCCAGTTGGTCGATAGTGAAAATGCTTCCATTGTAAGGGAAATGCATAACCTAGAAGAGTGTAGACACCACAACGTTCATAGCATATACATAATCACACCCGAGAAGCATATTGAAATCTAACGAGTGTTGCACCACTATAACATCAACAAGGACAGTCTTCCCACCTAATGAGATAGGTAACTGAGGAAGAACCCCCAATTATTCACTAGGCCATCTATCAAAATCCAACATCTCATGCGAAGCAGACACAAGCTCATGAGATCCCAATACTTTCCAAACCAAGGAGGATAAAATACTTGTAGAGGCTCCTTCATCCACAATACATCGATAAATGTTTGTTGAATTAACTTCAACCCTTATTTGAAAAGGTGCAGAAGAAGGAAGACAAGGCTCAAAAAGATCATTCCAATCAAAGGAAACCATCCTAGGGCTTGGAGGGGGTGTGCTCGGAATGAGTGGAATGCCCCCTTGTTCTGAAAGTACTGAATTGGAAATTCTAAAAACATAGTCGGTAGACACATCACTCTCTAAGAGAAGAGCGAGATTATTTGAAGACTGCATCGACATGACCACTTTCTCAACCAATGGATGAATAGGATGTGAGACTACAAGGTCTAAAGGCACCTCACCCCTCAAAAGAGGAGTGGGATCAACCGATGACTGCATTGGCATGACCACTTTCTCAGCCAATGGCTGAATAGACTATGATGAAACCTCAAAAGACTCAGAATCAGAAGAGCTTGCAGACATGGACCACAATCTTTGTACCTCTGGAATGCCAAGGAAAAAATGAGTAAGGTGATATCCCTTACAAAGCTTACAAGGGAACTTAGGCTTACATCCTATCCGTATACGTTTCTCAACAGAATCAATGCCCCCAGCATGACTAGTAGTGGTTGGTTGCACATCTCCAACATGACTTCTAGAGGTTGGTGATGGGTCGATAACATGACTCGCAAAGGCTACAAACCTATTACTAATATGACTAGTAGGGACTGGAATTTCCCCCCCAACATGACTGGCAAAGGCTGGGTGCTTTCCCTCATCGTGAATTGTAGAGGCTAGGTGATGGTCTTCAACATGACTTGTAGAGGTTGGTGATTTCTTCTTCCTATTGTTCCTCTTTCTACTTCGTTTAGACTTTCAGTTACTAGTAGTTGTACTTTCACCAAAGGCAAGAGAAGGAGGAGGAGAAGACTTTTCTTACGAAGGAACATCAACACGGTGCCCATGAGATAAAGTTCTTAACTGAGAATTGTCAAGAGCATTCAGGACATTTGGAATGGTATCCAGCCAAACCCATAGTCCCACATTCAACCCAGGAATGTGCAAAGTGGCCATCAAAGGGACACCAATGTTTCCAAGAAGAGGAAAAGCACAAGAATCCCCTTGTGAAGGGGTTCCTTGGTTGGCATCATCCAAAACTTTAGCCATGAAGATTTTATGAATAGGTTCTCCCCTTGTGGGATCATTCAAGTCCGTAAAAATTCTCACACACTGACTATGGAAAATCAGTGTTATCAAAACAATGCCTATAAAGAGGCATCTCCATGTTTCTAAGTGGAACACCGAAAAGTCCTCACGACCAGCGGAGTGAGCGGTATACCACCCTAGGTTAGAGACCCAAAGCAATGACTGAATATATCACTATGGAAAACTAGAGAGCACAGAGAACATGCTAAAATCTCCTAAAGGCAAATTAAGAAAACGACTAACTAGCTGGAAGAACAGTTACACCAGTCAACACTAGAGAAACTTACCGGTTCAAGTGCAACTCGAATACGGAAGAATCCTCCAGTTATACTCTGTAAAGTGTAGCCCAATGTCTACCCTAGGTACCGCGGTATACCCCCGCAGGAACCTGTGTAAGTCCCTAAAGTAAAGGAAACTAGGTTTCAAGCTCGTGAACAACTACCAAGCGGGTACAGTCGACAATCGAGTGGACTGCAATGAGCAGGGTATCACGCCCAAAACGTGTCAAGGGTATTTAAAGCAAGTGTTCTGGAAGACGACTGAGGACCTCAAATGAATTCGAGACCCACAAAGCTCCGTGGAAGATGTGATCAATGAAATCCCAAGACAAGTCCTCTATATGCATTCCTCCACTACGATTGGTCCGATTTTGGAGGGGTTATCTTCGCTACCTTTCCGCACACGACCTCGTATTTAGCCCCTGTGTTAGAGGGGGGTCTCGGATATTTCCACGTTACTGGACTTTAACACTCCCTAACTTAGACTCCAATGTTTGGTTTAACGGCCTTGAAGAGTTTCCTCTGCAACCTAATTCAAGGCCCTAACCCTAAATTAGTTGGTTGACCCTACAAACATAAAAGTATAGTTATTTTTAATTAGTGTTGTTTTTAGGGCTTTATTTACTCAAAGGGTGTGGTAGTGAAACTAATGTTATTAAGACTCTTGCGAAAAATGAAAATGATAAGAACACTAGCAAAAAAGGATTATATTTCTTATTTTCTTTTGAAAATGCTTTTAAAATTAGAAGAAAACACAATGCTATGCTAATTTCTTTTTCTTTTTCAAATAACAATGCAAAGCAAATGCCAAGAAAGAAAGAGATCTAACAAACTAAGTTTTTTTTTTCTTTAAATAAAAAAAGAAATAACAAAAGAATCTAAAAGAAACTGATGAATACACGATCCATGGCCCCCACCGGCCAGGAGGGTGATTTGTTTTTCAAAATGCGACTCATTTTTCTTAAAATTTCAAGATAAAAATAAGTTTAAAAAGCCAGGAAACACAAGAAATCTTTAAAAAAAAGACAAGCAAACTAATGTCAAACCTAGGCTACAGACTATAACAATAGAAACCAGTGCTAGATCAAGAAAACCCATGAGAAGTATGACTTCTTATAGGGAAGAGGATGATTGTCTCTCCTTTAAAAAATATTTTCTCAACATAGGCACACTGCTGACACTTCAACAACTTGTGTATGTACGCAGACTGTCGAAAGGTAGGGCGCGTATGTATGTGTGCAGATGTAAAGACCGGATTTGAATTAACGTTTAAATTTCTACCAAATTACTGTAATTTCTGTAATTTCTATAAGCTTTTCAAAGAAGTAAACTTTTCAAAATTTTCAAATTATCTCAACACTTACGCTAACACTTACGCAAGTAGAATTTGGCAATAAGTAATAAATCTAAGTAAACAATTCATGAATTTGAATTTACATACCTCACTCTGATGCTATCCGCAACAGCTTGCTCCCTTCTCGTAGAATCTGATGCTGCTCCTTAGGACACCCCAAAACCAACCTCCCTGCCGACTAGTAACGCCTAGCCCTAGGACATCAATGGATGTCCTAGCCCTCCAAGCCCAAAACCTCTGCAGCCCCCCCCCGGTGCACTGTAAATTCCACTGCTAATTTCACTCTCTCCAATCCTCCAAGCTCTTCCCCCTCTCGTAGAATGAATCCCCCTCCATAATCCTTCTCCACTTCCCTTATTCCTCCTTTACCGCCCTTCCTCCATTAACTCCCCCCACCAAATACCTTATCCCTTTATTAATGCCTTATCCATTCATTTATTACTTAACTTAACGTATTGGTTACATTATCCCTTGTGGGATACGTAACCCAATTAAACATTATATTTTATT
>SNQJ01S0003375.1:382763-399503 GCA_010110895.2 Picea sitchensis | reverse complement strand
CTACAACACCTTTACTACCGGAGCTCCCATAGATCTCCCTTTATTTTCTCATTCCACGAGATCCAGTTAACTACTATGCGACCAGGTAGTTTCTTTTCGACCCAAATATTCTAGTTCCTCCGTGCTCTACAAGATTACATCGTTGGTGAATGTGTTTTTCTCCCACAAGGGTTCAAGACTAAAATTTAGTGGGCAATTTCTTTTTTTTAACATTTTCAATTCTTATTTCATTTACATCTATATGTATTTTTTTTTTTAAATTTGTTTATATAATCAATTAATAGTGCGTTTGGTTTGGTTTGCAGGTTAGACGGGAGGGACTTTGGTCCTTAAGGCTCCAGTATTTCAACTAAGCTCT
Organism: Picea sitchensis; assembly: GCA_010110895.2. Taxonomy (NCBI): domain Eukaryota; kingdom Viridiplantae; phylum Streptophyta; class Pinopsida; order Pinales; family Pinaceae; genus Picea; species Picea sitchensis. The sequence continues at coordinate 399,145 of SNQJ01S0003375.1, read as the reverse complement.
GATACCAGATGTAAAGACCAGATTTGAATTAACGTTTAAATTTCTACCAAATTACTGTAATTTATGTAATTTCTATAAGCTTTTCAAAGAAGTAAACTTTTCAAAAATTTCAAATTATCTCAAGACTTACGCTAACACTTATGCAAGTAGAATTTGGCAATAAGTAATAAATCTAAGTAAACAATTCATGAATTTGAATTTACATACCTCACTTTGATCCTATCCGCAACAGCTTGCTCCCTTCTCGTAGAATCTGATGTTACTCCTTAGGACACCCCAAAACCAACCTCCCTGCCGACTAGTAACGCCTAGCCCTAGGACATCAATGGATGTCCTAGGCCTCCGAGCCCAAAACCTCTGCAGCCCCCCCCGGTGCACTGTAAATTCCACTGCTAATTTCACTCTCTCCAATCCTCCAAGCTCTTCCCCCTCTCGTAGAATGAATCCCCCTCCATAATCCTTCTCCACTTCCCTTATTCCTCCTTCACCGCCCTTCCTCCATTAACTCCCCCCACCAAATACCTTATCCCTTTATTAATGCCTTATCCATTCATTTATTACTTAACTTAACGTATTGGTTACGTTATCCCTTGTGGGATACGTAACCCAATTAAACATTATATTTTATTATCCACCCATTTGTTTAATACTTAATTAATCAATTAATTAATTAATAATCAAATTAATCATTAACCCTTAATTAAAGAGTTATTCATACTTAAGCTAATCATAATAAAAAATAATTAATTAATAACAGATAATTAGTTAAGGTTATTTAATAATTAATTATAGTTTAGCTAATTTTTAGGATTATTTATTAAATTAATCATCTTAATAATTAAGGGTCATTACAGCAGACCCACTACAGGCTGTGTACACCTCTGTAACTTTCTAAAAAAATAAAAAATAACAGTCAGGCTGTCAAGGCAGGGAATACTAGTATGGAAGACTAGAATCCCTTAAAGACATAGAAGATAAAGCTATGTTGAGGTCAGACCTAGGCTACATACTGCTATAATAGAGACCAAGGCTAGATCAAGAAAACCCCTGAGAAGTGTGACTTCTGACAGGGAAGAGGATTACTGCCTCTTATTTTCTCAACACAGTCACACTACTGACACTTCGGCAACCTACGTATGTACGCGGGTTTTACAAAGGAAAGGTGCATATGCACACATGCAGGCCCACTATAGGCCACGTACACCTCTGCAACTTCTCAAAAAAGTGAAAACCAACAATCAAGAATAGCCAAGGGAGTAATGGTATGGAAGACCAGAATCCCTTAAAGACACAACAGCTTACATAAACTAAAAAATAGTGAATAAATTGATTCAAAAACACCCAAAGAGATATCCCCGAAAACCTTGGAGTCTTTCCCCAGTATGGTATCCAATTCTGCTATAGCGGGAAAACCCCCTACGGAATACACAAGGGTTATAAAATGCAGGTAGAGATAACCGTCTAAAGTGTCCTACTTTTAACAACAATCCCGACATAACCCCACCATCACACATAGAAAGAAAAATCTAGGGATCCGGTAGGCCTACCTTGAACTCTGTGTTCGATGTCGATCCCTTTGTGCTCAGTTGTTTCTTGACTACAAATCTCCTCCCAAGGACAACTTGCATTCACCAAAAGACAAACAAGAAACTACAAGCATGCATTTTATATAAGGATTAGTGGGTTAGACATCATATTAAAAATGTAAACAAATCATAAAGATTTAAGACATCATTTGGCGGGACGGAAAAAATACTCCTTTATATTAATCTCACAAGAGTTACTTACAATATGAGACTGAAAAATTCTCCTTGAACTCGGTCCTGGGATCCTCTTCACCATGCACCAACTTCTTCCATGTATTCTTCTCCTCTTCAGTTCTCTCTAGGGAAATGACAAGGATTTGTAAAGGAGGAAGAAGGAATTCTGGCTCAAGCTCACAATGTGGTTGCAAAGTATTGGGGCAAAGGGGGAATACTGAAATGGGAAGAGTTTTTTTACTCTCTTGCTTATCTTTTTGAATGGGACCCCAACCCCTTCTTTTATAGGCCAAAAAGGGCTAGGTATTCGATTGGGTGAACGGCTATGGGAGGTCAAATGGTTTAGGAAACTTACTCGAAAGTCTGTATTCTTCTGTCGCTTTCTATTTCTCATTCTTTTGCGAGTGTAAGTGGGTTGTAGTGGTTCAACAAGCATGTGTACGCAGGGAGTAGTTGTGTAGGGCGTGTACACCTTCAAAAATATGGTTTTTAGAAGATATGTTAAATGATGCCTTGGAAAAGATAGCAAGTAAGGTGGATTGATGGTAGGTATGCATGTCAGGTGAAATTTAGGGTTATAACAAGAGGGACATATGGTGAACGCCTCTCCACATATGAGGGGAATGGGATCTCCTTAGAATCTGATGGGATCCTCACCAAGACCCTCGGGAGGATTTGCGCAAGTATCTGCAAATTTACCATTCCATACCCCAACCTTGTATCATGCTTTTCCAGGAAATCAAGCATTGCCAATAGTCAAGTACTGCGAGATCTGTCGAATTCATGGGAATGGGCCAAGATAGTGCCCCAATATTCAAAATTATTCAATAGCATCGATTAATGCACATTGTGAGTTCTGTGTATCTACCATGCATGCTATGAATTAGTGTAGAGTGTTGGATGCACTTGCAGACAGACTGGATCGAGCATCATTTAAGGTGAATGAAACCCCTCAGGGACCGGGAAGAGGTCGAGGAGGTGGATCTGGAGGAGACTTCAGAGGAGGGAGAACTAGGGGAAGAGTACAAAGTAGATGCTACAATTGTGATGAGCAAGGTCACATGGCTAGGGATTGTCCCCATTTGAGGCAACCATGGTGCTCTCACTACAGAACCAATGGGCATGCAACTGAACACTACCCAAAGCTAATTGAGAAATGGGAAGATCGGGTATGTCAACGAGGAAATAATATTATAAGTTGAGACATAAAAAGAGTCATTAAAGGAAAACTACCCAACATTATCATCGTTACTTGAGGAGGAGCAAAGACTGGCGCAGATGCAGATAATCTACCTAAGATCCAGAAAGAAGCGCCTAAGGAGGATAGGTATGACCCTCTGAAACATAAGTTATTCTTTAAAAAATCAATAGAAGTATTTCAGAGTATCTATGCCCCGAAGATGGAAGAAAACCCCCCTAATCTTATCGTTTATCCTAAGACTCTGCAAGTCCTTACTTCACCCCCTGCACCCCAAAACCCCATAGTCCCGATAAGACAACCTTGCTGGATTACTGAGAGGGGGGTGAATCAGTAATATAGAAATTCAATCCTTTTTAACCTCAAAATTCAAGTGTTATATCAATGTATATTTATCATCCAATAGTTGTAGAGTAAATAAACAATGAACAAATGAGAAATCATACAAATACATAGTACACCAATGTTTTTATGTGGAAACCCAAAGCGAGAGAAAACCACGTAATGTTTTTTCTTATATGTCTTTAAGAATTACATTATTTGGAAGCACCAACTTCCTTTTTTTTCCAGTTTCAACTAGAAGGAGGCTCCAACCCCCTAGTTTCTCAGGATAAAACCTAAGGGAAGCTCCAACTCCCCAATTTTATGGATACAACCAGAAGGAGGCTACAACCCCCTATGTTCTCCATCTACAATGGGACGATGGCTATAGCCACCTGTCCTTTCCCCGTCCAACTGACCTGAAATATAAATTACAAATGTAGACAAATTGTCATTGTCACTGAATCAACCACTACCACTGTCAACCTGTCACTATTAACCTATGCCAATAACCAGTAACAACATGTACCATTCAACCTGCACCAAACAACCTGTACCAATAACCTGAACCAACATGTACCATGCATCAACTTGTACCATCAACAAGTGCATCAACCTGTACCAAACAACTTGTAATAAGCATGTACTATAAACAAGTGCATCAACCATGCACCAACCTATACCTCAACCTGTACCATCAACGAGTGCATCAACCACAGACCAAATATGTACCTATCATTCATAAAATACACATAATCTATGACCCATCAAGATGTACCAACATCATCAACTATACACCTCATGTATGTGCCAACTCATCAACTACTTGTCTCAACCATGTACCCAACATGTACCTCAACCAAAATCCCTCATCAATTTCATCATCCAAACATGATTTGTAACTCTATAATAGACCTGGTGTATATGATCACATACTTTCAAACCTTCCTTAACTTTAACAACAAGAGACTAACATTTTCATCAAACTTTACTTTAGTCTCACATGACTAGTTTTGGATTAGTCAACAACCCTAAATTGAAATAATCATAACTATGTACCTATAATGAATGAAGCTCTAAAAATGTTACACAATGTTCTTCAGTTTCTTTTATGTAATTCCTCCAAACTTCACTACTTGGAACCTCTCATAAAAGGAGTTATAGCAAAAATGGCATACCTTGTTGAATTCTGACTTATTCTATAGAGCGTGCCCCACACAGAATATTTTTTATATGGATATGAAAATTGTACACATAATACTACAGACTGTAGTATAACCAATACATTTTTTCTTACTTAATTTGGATCTGTTATGTATAATTTAGGAATTTTTTACCCAAAACACCTATTTTAGACTAGTTTCAGGACTAGCCACAATCCCTATTTTCCACAACGCTTAACTTAAAAAATACAATGACCCACAAGATGAAATTTGTATCATAGCTACTTGGATATGTTTCCTCAATGACCTCCCAATTTCATGGTCTGAATCATTCTATAAAAAACTTTATTGTGAAAATGGTGAGATGACTTGTAAATAACATACCTTAGAAAGCATCATCAAACAAATTTATCCTCCCTTGAATTTCGGCCTTCTTTACTTCACCTTCCTTATGAAATTTGGATTAGATATCCTTCGGTTACCTCATCCACCTAAATATATTCAATATTCTCAAGTGTGATTAAAATGAAATATTCTTGCCTCTTATTTATACTTTTATGTAGCTTCCTCAAGGGGTTACCTTTTAACCATCTTAACCCACTTTCCTTATTTTAGGGTTAACCCACTTCTAATTTCTCCATTAACTTTATTATTTAAATAATTTCTTTTGTATTCACTTTGAATTATAGTATACTCATCACTTCACTTTATTATTTACCTTCTAAAATCTCTTAAACCACTTTGACTACTTTGACCTTTTGGGGCTTCTAAATGACTCATGAGGGTTCTCCAACTTCAAATAGCCATAAATATCTAATCGTGAGGATTTATGTGACATTCCACATACCACCAAAAATGAAATGACATGTAATATCCATATAGAATAGTATTACCTTCAAATATATTAAAACTCATACCATTACACATGAAACAACCTTGGGTTCATTACCCAAACCTTTGCGCTACCATAATTCTCTATTGGACTTTCTCCAAGGTTTGAATTCAATCACTAAGGGTTGAAATCAATATACAATATCACTCTCCAATGGTTGAAATCAATGACAACCAAAAATCCATACCAATTTTCCATCAACCTAATCTAACTGTCTAACAATCTCCCCCTTTGGCATTGATGGAAACACCAACATTGATGGAAACACTTAGTCATGATAACATTCATGATTATACTCCTCATCATTGTTTCTATATCTCACCCTTTGACATCAATGGAAAAGGGTATCTTCATTTGTGGTTGCTCCCCCTGACTAAACTCTCCTTGTGGCTGCTCCCCCTATCTACATGTCTTTGATTTTTCTTTTTGTTTATAAGACACTGATTACTCTCTCTCCATTCATATGAATAATATCTCCCCCTTTGACAAAGGGTTTCACTCTGAAGTCATATCTCTCATTCTTCCCTTATGACAATCACTTCCCTTGGGAACATACCTCTATGCTCTCTCTCCAAGAATTTACCTTTGGATCTGATAAATCTCTCCCCCTTTGTCATCAATGGAAAAGGTATATTTCCATCTGGGGCTACTCCCCCTAACAAATCTCTTCCTGAAACTGATCTCCCAAACTAAATTGTCCTATTTATGGTGTTTCCTCATGTACATCTAATACATATAAGATAAAAATTCAAAAGCATTCATTTTGGAGAAGAAATTATTCCTAGTATCTAGAGAAGATACTCAAATGATTCCCGTGGAAGAGGTTTTGAAAATATATCTTCCACTTGTTATTTTGTGCCCACATATTCCACTCTGATGTTCTTCTCTACAACTTGTTCTCGTAGAAAGTGATACTTGATTATAATCTGCTTCATCTTGGAGTGCATCACTGGGTTATTTGAGATACTGATGGTGCGTATATTATCACAATAGTTTGGAATGGGCTCATCATACTCAACCTATATATATGTCAGAGATTTTTTCATCAATTGAACCTATGTACAACATGATACAATTGAAATATATTGTGCCTTGGCTATATATAAGGATATTAATGATTATTTCTTTCTTAACCATGATACTAAACACTCACCCAAGTAAAACATTGATCCACTAGTGCTTCGTTGGTCATCAATGCAACCTGCCCAATCGGCATATGTGTAGGTAATAAGTGATAGATCCTTTCCTTTTGGATACCATAATCCAAACTCTTATGTTCCTTTGAGATATCTAAAAATCCTCTTCACTCCTAATACATGTGATTCCTTTGGTGTTGCTTGAAATCGTGCCACCTGTCCAACTGCCTACATTACATCTGGTCTAGATGTTGTCACATATAGTAAGCTACCAATCATTGACCTGTATTTCCTCTGGTCTGTAGACTTTGAATCATCATATTTTCTAAACTTGAAATTGATTTTCATAGGAGTGGTAACTAGTTTGCAAACTTCCATTCCAAACCTGTTTAGTATTTCTTTGATATAATTAGTTTGAGAAATGCAAATTCCTTGGTTTCTTTGACATATCTGAAGACCCAAAAAGAAGGATAGTTCTCCAAGTAATGACATTTCAAATTCATTTTTCATATCCTTTGCAAATTTATGTCTTAACCTATCATTAGTACTTCCAAAACAATATCATCAACATAAATTTCAATTAATAAAATACTACCTTGAGTTACCTTGATGTAGAGGTTGTTGTGTACACTTCATTTCCATAGTTCGTAGGGATTTTTGTCATTGTTGTTTTTGAGCATTAATCATTTTTAAATGTGAATTGTTGTATGCATTTCATGTGTCCAAAAGATATTTGTCAATTTGGAATATATTAGAGTTGTTCAAACCATTTCCTATGTAATTATCATCCATTATGATAATGTTCATTTTTCTCTGAACCACTCTCTGAACCAATCTATGAATCCATGCTCTCATACAATGTCATATATCTGTCCAAACCTGCGAAGTGTTCTTACGAATCCATCTCTGTCCATACTGTCCAAGACACTACTTGTGCAACTTTCCATAATGTTGACCCATTTATCACTATACTATCATGAAGTCTTGATTAATCTATCAAATTGTACTTATGCTAACTGACTTCTCTAAATTTGTCTTCTCAAACTTTGCAAGCTTCTTGAAGGATGGTTCTTTGGTCTGTCACAACTATCACATAGATGCCCCCTGTCTAATATTCATATTACCTGGGAGTCTCTAAGCTGGATGGCTTAGAAAAAATCCTTCTTTGATGTGTATTCATCATCATATTCATTGGTAGATTCATTATCTCTCTAAGCTCTGGATAATTTCTTTCTGTATGTGGATTCATATTTCACTGCAATGCCTAAAATTATAATATCTTGAACCTGTTCATTATTTACTTGTCCTTCCTTTCTTTCAGTTATTTTCAAAACCTTTCTGTATCTGACATCTTTCTTTTTCTCTGTAGAATTTTTTTCATCTTGTTTTATTGCCAATATTACGATCTCTGGTACCTGGTCTTTGTTCACATATTCTACCTATTTTATTATCCATACTTTCTTATATTTGATATCACTGTTCTCTTTCATGGAAGTATCAATCATGCTTCTACAATCACTGGCTATGCGTCCATAGTTATGAAATTTGTAACACTCAATGTTACATGTGGCCACATAGGAACTTCTTTTTTGAGCATTTCTTTTATAATCCCTGCAATATGCAACCTTATGTCCAAAATTTGTACAATAAAAAAAGTGACCATAAAATAAATTTACATACATGGGAGTGAGTGATATTCTTTGTGGTGTATTCCTTCTGAATTTTTTTCTTGTCTGATCATGATTGAAGCTTCTTTGTGTCTTGAACACAGATGGTATTCTTAAATATGTATCTTCAATAGTTTTCTTAGATTATGCTTGACCATGATTCCTTCCTTTGAGTAATTTTGCATAACTCTTTCTATTTTCTTCATTCTTCTTTTCTAGAAACCTAGAGTGCTTCTCTTCATTCTCTGTAATTGATGTGGATGTTTCTATCTCTTCAACGTTCTTTTTGAGCTTGATGATTTTACTTCTCAATGTGACTACTTCTTATTCAAGATTCTAAACCTCTTCTTCTTTCTTTAATATCTGAGACTTCATGAATTCTTATGTTCCCTTCACTTAATCAAGATGAATTTTTAATGTGATTATTTCTTCTTCAAGCACTTTCTCTTCTTGACCAAAATATGAATCAAGTTGGTTTAGATCATTAGTTCTTTCCTGAAGATGATCTGTCAATATATTCTCTCTCATTTATGCTTCTTCCTTATGTGCTACTATGTTGTCTTCCAAACACTGCTTTTGATATTCAAGATTTTCTTCGATCTTTCTGGCTTCTTCTAGATGAGTTCTTAATTTCTTGATGACCTATTGGGATTATTCAAAAATGTGAACACTTTCATTTTGTTCCATCAATTGTTTCTTGAGTGACTTATTTTCTTCTCTTAGTTCATCTAAAGCACTAATCAATTCTGCCTCATAATTTTTTTCTTTTTCAATTTGTTTTTATGTCTCATTTTCTTCATGGCATTCTATTTCAAGATGTCTGTATTTTTCACAATTAAAGAAAAAAAATATACCTCTATTGATTTTGTACTCTTCATCTTATGAATTTGTTTGACATGGCGAACATATGTCTTCTTGATCTGTACATGCATCTTCTTTGGCATTTTCTGAATCTGCAATGGGTGAAGAATATATATCATGTAACTTATCCCAAATTTTATTTTCCTAATGAACATTTACCAACCTTTTCTCTTACCGGATTAGGTAATCCTTCCCAGATGAAATCCATTTCTATTTTGTTATTCTTCTTCAATTCCTTCTTGGCTGCAGTCTTTTCCCTTTTTGAACTATCATATCCTGTAACGACTGATAGCCAAATGTAATACCATTGTTCCTGTAAAAATACTTTCATCCTTCCACTCCATAGCTCATACTTTAAACCATTATGACCATTAAACAGTGGTACTCAATTCTCAGAATAATCCATGATCTCCTTCTAGTGGTTAAAATGTTTCATGAAGGAACTTGCTCTGAAACCAATTGTTGGATTACTAAGAGGGGCGGTTAATCAATAATAAAGAAATTTAATACTTTTTAACCATAAAATTCAAGTGTTATATCAATGTATCTTTATCATCCAAAAGTTGTAGAGTAAATAAACAATGAACAAATCAACAATCATACACATACACAATACACCAATGTCTTTACGTGGAAACCCAAAGAGGGAGAAAACCACGAAATTATTTTTCTTATACGTCTTTAAGAATTACATTAATTGGAAGTGCCAACTTCCTTTTTTTTCCATCTACAATTGGAAGGAGGTTCCAACACCCTATTTTCTCAGGATACAACCTGAGGGAAGCTCCAACTCCCCAATTTTCTGGCTACAACCAGAAGCAGGCTACAAACCCCTATGTTCTCCGGCTACAATCGAAAGGTGGCTACAACCACCTGTCCTTGCCCCATCCAACCGACCTAAAATATAAAGTCCAAATGTAGAAAAACTGTCACTATCACTGAATCAACCACTGCCACTGTCAACCTGTACCAATAACCTGTAACAACGTGTACCATTCAATTTGCACCGAAAAAAATGTACCAATAACCTAAACCAGCATGTACCATGCATCAACCTATACCTTAACCTGTACCATTAGCAAGTGCATCAACCATGCATCAACCTTTACCAAACAACCTGTAATCATCCTGTACCATAAACAAGTGCATCAACCATGCACCAACTTGTACCTCAAACTGTACCATCAATGAGTGTATCAAACACACACCAAATATGTACCAATCATGCATCAAATAAACATAAACTTTGACTCATCAATATGTACCAACATCATCAACTATACACCTCATGTATGTGCCAATTCATGAACTACTTGTCTCAACCATGTACCCAACATGTACCTCAACCAAAATACCTCATCAATTTCATCATCCAAATTTGATTTGTAACTCTGTAATAGACCTATTTTATATGATCACATACCTGCAAACCTTCATTAACTTTAACAACAACAGACTAGCATTTTCATCAAACTTTACTTTTGTCTCACATGACTAATTTTGTATTAGTCCACAACCCTAACTTGAAATTATCATAACTATGTACTTGTAATGAAAAAATATCTAAAACATGTACACACTGTTGTTTAGTGTCTTCTATGCAATTCCTCCAGACTTCACTACTTGGAACCTCTCAGAAAAGGAGTTTTAGAAAAAATTTCATACCTTGTTGAATTTTGGCTTATTCTAGAGAGTGAACTTGTAGAGAGTGCCCCATACGAAATATTTTTGGTATGGATCTGAAAATTGTACACAGAATAATAAAGACTATAATGTAACCAATACATTTTGTATTACTGAATTTGTATATGTTATGAAGAAGTTATGATTTTTTTACCCGAAACACCCATTTTAGACTAGTTTGAGGACTAACCACAAACCCTATCTTCCATGGCGTGTAACTTCAAAAATACAACGAACCACAAGTTGAAATTTGTATCACAACTACTTGGACATGTTTCCTAATTGGACTCCCAATTTAACATTCTAAATAATTCTAGAAAAATATTATTTTAAAAATTGTGAGATGACCTGCAAATAACATACCTTAGAAAGCATCGTCAAAAGAATTTATCCTCCCTTGAATTTCAACCTTCTTTACTCCACCTTCCCTCTGAAATTCGGCTTATATATCCTTTGGTTTCCTCAGTCACCTGTAGATATTCAATATTCTTAAGTTTTATAAAAATTAGAGAGTCTTTTCTCTTATTTATACTTTCGTGTAGCTTCCTCAAGGGGTTACCTTTTAACCATCTTAACCCACTTTCCTTATTTTAGGGTTAACCCACTTCTAATTTATCCATTAAATTTGTTATTAAAATAATTTATTTTGTATTCACTCTGAATTATACTACACTCATCACTTCACTTTATTATTTAGCTTCTAAAATCTCTTAAACCACTTTGACTACTTTGACCTTTTGGAGCTTCTAGATGACTCATGAGTGTTCTCCAACTTCACATGGCCATAACTCTCTAACCGCGAGGAGTTATGTGACATTCCACATACCATCAGAAATGTAATGACATGTACTATACATATAGAATAGTATTACCTTAAAATATATTAAAACTCATACCATTATACATGAAACAACCTTGGTTCCATTACCCAAAAATTTGTGCTACCGAAATTCGCTATTGGACTTTCTCCAAGGGTAGACTTCAATCACTAAGAGTTGACATCAATACACAATATCACTCTCCAATGGTTCACATCAATGAAAACCAAAAATACATACCAACTTTCCATCAACCTAAGACAAAATTATGACAAACCTGAGCAGTCACAAAATGTAGTTGACCTTTGGTTTCAGTTATTTTTTGATATTCTTGGGAATGACCAGCTGATAGAAAAGTTGAGAAATGCCTTGTACCTAGTCCTAGGAACTGAAGAATATCTAAAAAATAGAATAAGGACTAATATTCCTGAGAATAATACTCATAGAGTGAAAAGAAGGAAAATACGGTCTAGGAAAGAGTTTATCTTAGCATCCCATCTAGATGAGTTTGATATTGAAGATGTTATGTCAGATCTAGGATCTGGTGTTAACATACTGCCTAAAAAGACTTGGGAAGCTTTAGGAAAACCCCAATTGACATATTCTCCAATCCAGTTAATAATGGCCAATCAGTATTGTATTTTTCCAATATAAAGACTGGAGAATGTGGAGATATATGTTGCAGGAGTGAAGATTGTAGGTGATTTTGAGGTGATCAAAATCATGGTAGATAAGGACCCCTATCCTTCACTAATTGGTATTGATTGGGCCTATGATAATTATGTTATCATTGACCTAAAGAGGGATACTATGAAATTCAAAGTAGAAATAATCAAGGTAGTTCATCCCTTGGATCCGTATGTAGGTCCTCGATATATGGAGGTAACTGACAACAATATGGAAGCAAAATATTTGGATCAGTTATACATTGTAACAATAAGAATTAGAGAAGACTACATAAATCCTATTGTTGATGGATCAGTGATTTAGAGGAGCATACAATCGGCGGACGAAGATTAAAAAATGGCATTTGACAGTCGGCAGCGAGGTTCATATGAAAAATTTTCAAGGAGATGTGCAACTGTCAGAGCATATGCATGGGTTGGAACCAAGGTCAGAGAACATCCAATATACGAAGGTACCTCAGAACTTAACAATTTTTTGGCTAGCATGGAATAAAAGATGGCAAAGGATCAAAGGATTTTAGTTTTAGAATTATCCCTCTAGGACACCCCTGATAGATGGTGGGATAGTCACAAAGCCTTGATTAAGAACTAGGAGGATGTGAAGCAAGCTATCTAATATAGATTTCAAGATAAGGAGCAACCGAAATTACAGATGCAGACAGATTTCCAAGTTGCACAATTGTTTAATGGGTAGTTTGATCCTAAAACACATATTGAACAATGTGTGAGACAGTGACAAGTTGCAGAAATACCATCTCACTTTTGGGTTCAAGTATTTCCCCATTTGCTAGGTCCGATTACGAAATCTTGGTACATGCATGAAGAGACCAGAAGGCATACCAACAACTGGAAAATGTTAGCAGACCAATTTTTCAAGGACTTCTGTTTTATAAGTAAGTACCTTGAGCTTAAGATAGTCTTGCAAATAATTAAAAAATTCCATTTTACTGATGTTGGCGAACGAAAATTACACCTAGTGGTCTATGCAGAGCATAGTCAAATTCTTCAGTACAACCTTCGCCTAGACACGAACAAGACACCTATAGAATGCTATAAGATTGACAAGGATTTGGAAAACTCGAATGATTTGGAAGAACTGAGAAACTTATCCATTAAGGAAATAGAAGGAAGCAGAGAAATCCAAAACACCATACCCATCTAGACTCATAGTTCTTATAATCATCCATTGAAGTTGCAAAAATTCCACATAGGAACTATAGAGAAACCCAAGATAGCTATTGTAGGAGATTACCCATATGCACAAACTAGCCAAGAGATATATAATCTATTGTAGGAGTATGAGGACTTATTCCCAAGTACATTTTTCAGAACTAAAAAGGATTAACGGAGATATGGGAGAGATGAAAATTGAACTAAGACCAGGATCAAATCCTGTAAGGCATAGACCATATCATCTTAACCCTAGGGTGAAAGAGAAGGTTAAGAGGGAAATAGACAAGATTCTCGAGGCTGGAATTATCTTTCCAGTGGAAGAAAAATAATGGGTTATACCCATAATCATCCAGAGAAAGAAAGGTACATAGGACATTCGGGTATTTGCAGACTACAAAAGTCTTAACTCTTCCTCTGTGCATGACCCTTTTCCCACACCTTTTATTGATGAAAGAATATTACTCATTTACAGATGGATTTTCGGGGTATCACCAAGTGATAATTGCTGAAGAAGAAAAAAGGAAGACCACATTCATAACATAATGGGGGTCATTTGCATACAATGTGATGCCCTTCGGCTTAAAGAATGCCCCTACAGTTTTTTCCCGGATTGTAATAACAACCTTCCGAGAATTTACTCACAAATTTATAGAAGTTTATATGGATGGTTGGAAAGTATATATCCTACTCAAGGAACATGTAGTGCTACTACATATAATGTTTGATAAATGTAGGGAATTTCATATATATATGAACCTCAAGAAGTGTATCTTTTGTGTGCCACATGTAAATCGGTTAGGACACATAGTATGCCGAGAAGGAGTATTGGTAGACCCAACCAAAGTTGTGGTTATTGTGAACATGCCATTGCCTACAAGCGCAAAACAATTTCTCTCCATGCTGGGGAACACAAGGTAATATCGCAGGATTATCAAAAGGTATGCAACCATTATTACACCCCTGGAAAATCTATTGAAGAAGTCAGAAGTGTTCTAGTGGACACCAAAGTGTGATAAAGAGTTAGACATCCTAAAGGAAAAGATCAACACATCACCTATTCTAATATTTCTAAACTGGGAAAATGAATTTCATGTGCACATGGATGCATCAAGTATTTCCCTGGGAGCCATCTTAGTGCAACCATGAGATGGATCCATGGATCATCCCATCTAATTTGATAAAAAGAAACTATCACAAGTTGAGCGCAAGTATACAACCACATAAAGGGAGGGTGTTATAACCCTAATTTTCACCAAACATACTTACCTGACATCAGACCATCCCATATGCCTTCTTTTCCAAGCCAGTACTGAACAACTCTAGTTAAAAAACCCTCTTTATAAAGGCCCATGCACCCTGCTCCATTACTGCAAGCGTGTACACACTAGATGCTCCAATACAACCCACGTGTACCTACAAAAGAATGGAAAAAGGAAAGTTGTTGACGAAACACACAACTTTGGGCAAGTTAACTAAACCTTTCGGCCATGCATGGCTAGTCATTCAACCAAATACCTAGCTCCTTCTAGCCTATAAAAGAAGGGGTAAGGGTCCCATTTGAAAGGATAGGAAAATCATAGTAAAGAGACTATACCCAATTGAGCATTCCCCTTGTCCCAACCTTTAGCCATCCTTGTGCAAAGAGAAGTATAGAGAAAATCAGTTGGAGGACAGTTGAAGAGGAACCCATGACCAATTTTGTAGAGAAGTGGTCGACTTCATCATTGTAAGTTGCTTTAGTGAAGTTAATAATAAAGAAGTACTTTTCCCGTCCCACCATATGAGGTTTTCATTGTTTATTGCATACATGTTGATTAAATCTCTAACCCATTAATCCATAGATCAAATGGCTGTGGAGTTCTTTGTTTGTCTTTTTTGAATGCAGGTCAGCCTTGGGAGGAGAGTTGCAGTCAAAGAGCGACCAAGCGTGAAGAAGGATTGATATCAAATGCTGGAAATAAGGTATGTTCACTTGATCTTCTTAACTGTGTATTTTCTTAAGAATAATGGGGATTAGGTCTGGGATAATGGTAAAAAGTAGGAATCTTTAGGTCTTTTCTGCATGCATGATAAAACCCTAAGTGCAAGTCTATATGAGGGATTCCCACCCACAACATAATTGGCAACCATACTGGGGGTCTCTCGGGTTTTCTGGGGATACTTGTTGGGTATTTTTAATTGGTTTTACTACCTTTTTCTGAGTTTCTACAAAAGTCTGAGCTAGTAGGGATTCTGGTCTTCCATACTAGTATTCCCTGCTTTCTTTGCTTGGCTGGTTTTTATTTTACAGAAGTCACAGAGGTACACACAGCCTATATAAGGCTTGCATGTGTGTACTTGTACCCTACCTTCACATAGCCTGTGTGCACATGCTAGATGATGAAGTGTCAGTCACGTGTCTGCGTTCATAATTGTTTTTTAGAGAGGCAGGCATCCTCTCCCCTGTCAGAAGTGATCCTTCTCAAGGATTTTCTGGATCTCATTTTGGTCTCTGTTTTTGCATTTTGTAGCATAGGTACCACCTCAGATTGGTTTTGTTCTATGAAATTTTCCTTGAATTGTTTCTCTTTTCTGTCAAGGTAAGTTTTTGAGTCTTCAAGGGACTTTGGTTCTCAATAGTAGTAGTCTCTGCCAGTGTTTGATTGATTTTTTTTTCATTTTTTTTGAATAATTGCAGAGGTACACAAGACTTGTATAAGGCCTGCATGCGTGTACACGCGCTTTGACCTTACACTGCTCGTGTGCACACGCTAGCTATTGAACTGTCAGCAACGTGCCTGTTGAGAAAATGTTTGTTTAAGGAGAGGTAGTCACCCTCTTCCTTATCAAGAGTTATACCTCTCAGGAATTTCCTTGATTTAATCTTGGTCTCTATCATAACATTTTTATCCTAGGTTGGATTCCAGCATATCTTGCTTTTTCATTAAAAGATTTCTTGTGTTTCCTATCTTTTTTAACTTATTTTTAGCTTGAAATTTTAAGAAAAATGAGTTGCATTTAAAAAAAAACTTCCCCCTCATGGTC
>SNQJ01S0003375.1:366577-382542 GCA_010110895.2 Picea sitchensis | reverse complement strand
TTGAAAAAGAAAGGAAATTCGCATAGTGTTGTGTTTTATTCTCATCTTAAAAGCATTAAAAAAAAAAAAAAAAAGATAATCCTTCTTTGCTAGTGTTTCTTACAAGTTTAATTTTCCGCAAGAGTGTTAACAACATCAGTTGCACTACCGTACCCTTTTTTGAGTAAATCAAGCCAGTAAAAAGAATGCTAATTAAAATTTAATAGACTTTATGTTGTAGGGTCTATCAACTTGATTAGGCTAGAGCCTTGATTTAGGTTAGAGAGGAAACTCTTCAAGGCTATAAAACAAACATACGAGTCTATGATAAGGAGTGTAGAAGTCCAGTAACGTGAAAATTATCCAGGACCCCCCTCTAACAAAGGGGCTAAACACGAGGTTGCATGCAAAAAGGTAGCAAAGATAACCCCTCCAAATCTGGACCAAGCATAGTGGGGAATGCATATAGAGGACTTGTCTTGGGATTTCGTTGATCACATTTTCCATAGAGCTTTGTGGGTCTTGAATCCGTTCAAGGTCCTTAGTCATATTCCCGAACACTTTATTTCAATACCCTTGATAGGTTTCGGGCTTGATACCCTGCTCATTGCGGTCCACCCGACTATCGACTGTACCCACCTGGTGATTGTTCATGAGTTGGAAACCTAGTTGCCTTTATTTTAGGGACTTACATAGGTGACTATGGGGGTAGACTGTGGTACCTAGGACAGACACCGGGCCACACTTTGCAGAGTATACCCGGAGGGTGCTTCTGTATTCGAGTTGCACTTGGACTAGTAAGTTTCTCTAGTGTTGGTTGGTGTAACTATTCTTCCAACTAGTTAGTCATTTTCTTGAGTTTCCTTTAGGATTTTTTCTAGTGTGTGTTTTGTGCTCCCTAGTTTTCCATAGTGCGTGCTCTGTGAGCCACAACATGTATTCTAGTTTTTTTCTAAGTGTTTCTTTTGTGAAGAACTTCTTACTCAATAATGTAGGATCAGAAGAGACACAAATCTATTAATGAAAGTCATTAAATGTGATGGGTACCCCTTTGTGGTCAGAGGGAGAGTGAATCTCGACGCCATCCTATTCCATGTGCCACATGAACCGAATCCAGTCATCTCCCTTATGATCGCTATAGTAACCTGTATGAACTATATTAAACCATAAATCCATGATATGCAAAGATGCCATCAGTATTCGTGCTAGGATTCTCGTCTGTTCAAATGGTAAGGTCTGAAGTCAGCCACATCCTTGAACAACTTTCTCAGTAAATACTAGGATCACCCGATATATTTACCCCATTAAATAGTCCCATTGGACAACTCATCTCCAAGTTGCGTCTATAGGCTTAATGATGAGTGGCCTTACAGTTATTACAAAAATTTCCAGCTAAGCCCAAGTATAACGTTTGGTGAACTCGGTGTAAAACACATTGTTTCCCAGAGAGAACTTAGTGCCTTGTGATTTAGGAATTTTACTCACACTTATGAAATCCATCGACCCTTAGTCACAATCCTGAATCCTAGTTAGCTTGTCGAAGTATGTTGAAAATCCATGTTATAGCAAGATTTGCCTCACCATTTCTATCTTGCATAGAAGGCATTTTTCCATTTCCCTATGCAGACTTATCAACCCCTTTTTGATAAATCCAGAGCCAAAAATATATATTTTTCCACATATACGCTCCCTAACTTCTTTGCAAGATGTGTATATGCTTGCTTCTCCACTACATCTCGTGTATATCGGGATTTGTGCCAGAAAATACAAAATGAGGTTAGGTTTCCATGTCACGATAGAAGATCTATGATATTTGGCCTTCCATATATTGGAAACGTTCTAACTCAGCCCTTCAGTTGCATTATGGAGGCTATAAGAGAACAATTTTGAGCTATGGAAAAAGAGGAGAAAGCATTCAACTTTGAGAGAAAAGTTACTCTGGAGAAATTACTTCATATTGAGTCTACATCCCTTTGTCCCTCAAGCATGAACACAATGTTCAGACGCCAAGCTCTTTCCTTATTGTCGAGAGGACCTCATTACCTCTTTTCTATGAGCTTGAATTTGGTGGAGGATTGAAGTGGTGGAGACCTAGTTGGAAGGAACTTGGTTTCCAACCATGCCGACATGGAAGTCTGTAATGTTGATACTTCTGTTGATCAATTATTAATATAAATACTCCTTTCCTTTCCTATCAATATCTTGAAAATATATGATTATTATCCATGGGCATGTTTGTAATGTTTATTAATGGATTATGCTATCTGATTTTCTAACTCATTTTATATATTGTCACTATATACTTGCATCACTTGTTTGTTGAGAACTTCTTGCAGGTGTAAATCTTTGGGTCAAAGTGATCAATGGTGGAACAACATCAAACGATTGGATCGAGGTAGGATTCTTCCTCATATTGCACATTAGTTTATATAGCACATGTTGGAATTGAGTTAATTTCTATAGTCATACCTATATGTTGTGGTTTACCCTTGGCCATAGAGAGTTTTTTCATTGTAACAGAATTGAAGACTCCACTGGGGATAGATCTTCCTTCTAAGGGTTGAAGTATTTTTTCTTCTTACATTGCTCTTTTTTATTTGTGTTTCTTGTTGTATCACAGATGGACAGAGTCTGTTCACTCTGGGTCTGAGTTTTTCATCCTTTTTTTCCCTGACAGCTGCATACGCATGCTTGTTGTCCCACTGTAAGAATCATATATACACCCTTTTCTGTTGAACAATCGTGTATACCACTTCCCCTTGCTTTCTTTCTTAGTTTAGTGACTGTTGGGTAGGTTTTGAGGATCACTAAGCCTTCTTAGGTCTCTGCGGTGCCTGTTGAGATTATCTGGGATGATAGGAAACCTGTTTGGAGTTGAATTTTTGGGCGGCGTCTTTCTCTTTGTTTTCCGTTTTTTATTTCTCCTTGGTAGTTGGGATGTATGCTTAGCTTCTTGGTATTTTGCTCAAGTGATTTATTTTATACATAGTAGAAGTTATATATCAAGTTGCTTATCAGTCCATGCATTTTCTTTTTAATACATTGAAAATACAAAAAATAGGTATTTTGCATTGGTTGGTATTTTTGTCTTGGAACCTTTATCATTAGCTTAGTACATTTAGTGAAAGATTGAATTTTACTTATGAGTTGCAGAGTTAAAATTGAAGATTGCACTATTTTAATTTAGCATATCATTCACTGAAAAGTTAAAGTTAGTCTTTGCATTATATCTATTTTTATTTTTATGTAGAGTCATGACACCATGAGTTTCATTTCCATACCTTTTTGAGTAATCAAGACCAATAAAATTTACGCTTTAAACTAAAATTTATTAGTACTGATTTTATTGTTTAGGGTGCACAAACTAGCCTAGGATTTAGTGCCTTGGAATAGGATTTTCTAAGTAAAATTCTCCAAGGAAATTAAATCAATATATGTGTCTGAGACAGGGAGTTGAGAAATCCATTCTATAATTGGTAATATCAGGAGGCTCCGCTCACATCGGAGTTAAGCATGAGGTCGTGCAAATGTTTTTGAAGGGATAACCCCTGGATACTCACCTAGCATCAAAGATATTTATGTGGATTTATTCGTATTTGGGGATCTTTCTAGTATCCATACCTCTGTGAGAGGCGATAATTTCAAGGTTTCGAGCTTTGCTACCTTTCCCATACGATAATCCAGACTTACGACTGTTCACTTGTGCATCGGTTATATAGTTGTTGATTAGTTGCTTGACCTAGGTTTCTCGTAGGTTACTTGTAGGGGTTATTTTGCTTGTATCTTGAGTTAGATAGGAGTCAGACATCACACAACCTTTATGAAAGATTACCTCTCTGAGGGGATCTGACTGACTGGTTGTTAATCCTATGAGGGCCCTTATAAGTGATTATGTTACCTCCAAACTTTAGCAGGGAGTCTCAGGTCCCTCCTGGACGAGGCATACCTTCTTTAGCGAGGGAGGCCACTCTGCCACTTTAGCCCGTTTGCATGCATATTGGTTGTTTGAATTTTTGGTATGCTCTTTGATTACTAGTTGGCCTTAGGATATATTTTTATTTGTTGAGAGTCACAAGTCATCGTGGAGTTGGACTAGCTTCCTTGTAGGTCCCATTGGTTGTTACAGTTACCACCAATTTTTAAGCTATTTCCTTCTAAAAGGCATAGAGTTATCGGGAGTGGTACACACACATCCACTTTTTAGACTTGTGATCCCACAAGGATGAGTACTAAGTCTAGTCTTCATAAAACTAGGAATTCATCAACTCCCAATCCCACTATAGTTAATTGCACTCCTTCGACACCTGCACCAGCTACAGTTGCAATGTCGAAGGCCTATACCAGTACTATGGCTCGACCAGTAGTCAATGCTTTGTCTCTTGCCTCTAACCCTTTTGGGGGTTTTGGCCACTCACTGAGTTACAATGTTCAGACCATCCCCATGGATACTAGTCCATTTTCTTATGGTATGCCAAGTTTCACTTCGTAGTTTTCGACTACCATCCCAGCTGCTGGCCATAATGCTAGCCTTGGACCCGGGGGCACTACACCTCCTTACACTCCTTTTCCGTTTGGTATCTCTCATGTTCCCAAAGTGAATCCTAATGTAGGAAGTGTCCCCTTCCTTAACCCTAGGTCTATTCCTTATACGACTGGATGGAACAACCAAGCTGGTAGACAAGTTCTGCCCTATATCCCTATCCCCTCGGTGTCGAATTTGACCAATACTTTTGGCATAACGAATCCACTTCAGTATTCCGGATTCCCACCCAGAGGAGGTCAGTCTTATGTCTTGGGAACCCCCCAACCTGGATCCAATCCAGTTGGGGGAAGTTTTAACAACCCTTAGTTTGAAGCTAATCCAATTAGGGGCAATTTTCATAACCCTTATCAGAACATTCCTGCTGGAATGATGCCCAATGCATATTTCATGAATCTACCCAGAGGAGGGTCTTTTAATTCCAGACAAGGTTTTGGTCCTTACTAGAATCCTGGATGGAACGCAACTCCTAATACTCAGTCTTTTGCAAGAGGATGGGTTCAGGTGTCGCAACCCCGTATTCCCTTTTTGGCCACGCTTAATCTACTAGATTTTTCTAAACTAATGAACGACCCGGTGAGTCATGATCTCACATGTCCCCCTATCCCCACCAAGCTTCCGTCAGACATTCCAAAGTTTGAGGGTAAGAATGGCGAGGACCCTGGTGATCACGTCACTACTTTTCACCTCGGGTGCTCATCGAATTCTTTGACTCATGATTCTATTAGATTATGATTGTTTCAACGCACTCTTATCAGGATTGTGTCACAATGGTATATTGAGATACCTAGGGGGACATATGGGTCTTTTCAATAGTTAGTTCTAGCCTTTCTTAACCATTTTCAACTACCTGTTTGTTACGATGCTATCCTTGAACTTTTGTAAAATTTATGCCACGGTACTGGCACTCATATTTCAGACCATATCCAGGAATGGCGTAGGCGAAGATGATTAGTTAAGACTCCCATACCCCTGGCCTTTCTTTTAGAATGGTTTTTAATGTCTTTTCACTCTCCTATTTCAAATGATGTTTTTACTTCCGAGGTCTTCAGCGAAGAAGAGGCCATTTTTAGATCCCAACAATTTGATTTGATCTATGCTCAGTCTGGGATGTTATACCGCAGTCGACTCATGATCCTAGACAGAGTCCTGGGCCCCATGCCGATGTTATTGTGGGGTCCACCAATGTAAATTCCATAGACTTGGAAACGAAGTCTGCCAGAGGACCAACTTCATTTGGATCTTGCAAACCCACCTAATCGATGGATGTACATTCCATGCAGTCGTCGAAAAACCCAAATGGTGACAAGCAACCAGATGGGAATAAACAGAAAGGTCAAAATAATCGTAGAGGTGGGAAGAATAAAAGCAAGGAAAAGAATAATAATGGAAAACATAACAATAATGTTGGAGAGGGAAAGAAAGAAAAGCATAAGGTTAAGCTTCCTTGTAAACTTTGTACTGATGATCACCTTACACACTTATGCCCCAAAATTGCAAAGGTTGGAAGGATTTTAAATGATCTACCAGCTGTGCTAACGAATCCTTTTCCTCACAACCAACACTTAGCCTCGAGTTCTTCGAATGCCAGAAATGCACCTAGTGGGAGTCAAAACCCACCACCGCAAGATGGAGACCATGTTTGTATCAATATGGTTGACACAAAAATTGATATAGCCACTCACTCTCGAGATTACATCTCTTCAAAATCTAGTACCAGCCTAGAAGCTCCTCCTCCACCCCCAGAGATGAATTTACAGATCGAGAAACCAGAGCCACCGCCTCATATTCCGAAAGGAGTATTCAAGTTCTCTACCCATAACCCTATTTCTAGAGCTGCCCAAAAATACTCTATTGTTGAGGATCTGGGCCAAACACCTTGTGCGATGTCTTCTTTGGAGGTACTCCAGACATGTCCATCATAGAGGAATGCCTTACTCTCTGCCTTAGGATCTCTAGAACCTAGTGGCTCGAAGATCATCAAGTTTGATGTCACGGACGTGAAGCCTCGCTTACCCTACCATGTGGCTTTCCAAATCCACGTGGATTATTCTAAATATACCATCAAACGAGTGGTCGTTGATGAAGGTGTTGCCACTTGCGTGATGTCCTTAATCTATTGGAAAGCTATCAGTTCTCCAACCCTTTCAAATTCATCGACCATGTTGACCGCATTCGACGACCATTCCTTCCGCCCTCATGGTATTCTCCCCGCCTTTCCTGTCTAGTTAGGTGGGAAGACGGTAGAGGTAGTTGATGCACCTATCGATTATAACCTATTACTAGGTCGCAATTGGACTTATGCTATGGTATTCTCCATATCATCTATTTTCCACACACTTTGTTTTCCTCATCAGGGGGAGATTGTGATGATCGACCAATTATCCTTTGCGTACTCTAGCTCGAATGCATTTGTTGGACCGTCGATCCATGTGGTCGACAATTCTCAGCCGACAACTAAGAATATCGGTGTCGAAATGTATTCTTCCCTCATGGGTACTTTCAACTTCTCGACATCGAATCACCACATTTATGCCATGTCTAGTATGCCCTCTTTAGTAGAGAAGTCCATCCCTTTCCACACTTCTTATTTTAGTGACCCTTGGACCCTACCTTCTTTGACTTCATCGATTGAAGGTCAGTCACATGATGGCTTTTCTATGCCACTATTGGCATCAGAGATTGCATATCAAGGTATCCTTGACTCTTATGCTGATCCCGATCTTGTTCCCTCGCAGACGGTCAAGGAGGATCCAGTTCTTAGGATCATGTGGGACACTTCGTTATCTTGTTCACATGATTTCTTGGATGAGACTTTTCCTTCATAAGAATCCATCCTTGAATCCATGAATTTTTCCGAGAGACCTTGGGACGATATGCATCATCGATCTTATTTTCTCCTGAGTCTTGAAAGAATTGAGCAAAATGATTTTAGATCTACCTTGAGTGAGATAGTCGGTCACATCATAGTTCCACTTGATACACATGGAATTTACGCTGAAGGGAATATGGTGAGTTTTTATCCTACTGTCCAGATCGATACCTCTCGTATCCCTGGAAAGATTGAAAATGTAAATATAGGTGCAGATTGTTCACCATAACAGATTGTGATCTATACCAACCTCTTCAAAGAATTTTGAGACTTATTCGCTTGGTCATATGAAGAGATACCATGGATCGACCCCCGTATTTTTGAACATGAGATTAGGACATACCCGTATGCTAAACCCGTTCGACGACATCTTAGAGTTGTTAATCCTAGGAAGGCCCCCACTATTAAGGCAGAGGTAGAGAAGCTACTTAATGTCAAATTTATCTACCTAGTTCCCTTGACTAAATGGGTATTCAACCTCTTTCCTGTGAATAAAAAGAAAGGAACCATCTGCGTGTGTATGGAGTCTCACGACCTGAACAAGGCCTGTCCTAAAGATAACTTCCCCATGCCTTTCATTGATCAGATTCTCGATGAGTGTGCGGGAAGTGAAATATTTTCTTTTATGGATAGATTTTCAAGCTATAACCAAATCCAGATCAAACCCAAAGACCAACATAAGGCAACATTCATATGTCCTTGGGGCACATTTGCATACTGGAAAATTCCTTTCGGCCTGAAAAATGCTGGAGAAACCTTCCAACTATCCATGACTTTCTCTTTTCATGATCTCAAACACATAGTCGAAGCTTACCTTGATGATCTTGCTTCTCACTCTCGCAAGAGAGTGGATCATGCTATGCACCTTCGACTGGTTTTTGAAAGATGTCGCTACTATAGAATCTGACTCAATCCTCATAAATGCATCTTTTGTGTTAGATTTGACCATCTCTTAGGATTCTTAGTCTCCGAGACAGGGATCATGGTAGATTCACTTAAGGTTGAGGCAACTCTTCAGTTGCCTCCCCCATGCACGATTAGATAGCTTCAAGGTTTACAGGGGAAAGCTAAATTTTTGCGTCGGTTTATTGTGCATTATGACAATATCACTAAGGGTTTCATGTGCACATTGACAAAAGACACTCCATTTATCTGGGATGAGCGAGCCCAATAGTCTTTTGACACTTTAAAGAAAGCCTTGGTATCAACCCCTCTATTGAAATCTCCTGATTACAGTAGAGATTACTTGTTTTATATCATCATGTTTGAAGACACCATTGGTATGGTTCTAGTTCAAGAGGATGATGAGCTCCACGAGCACATCATCTACTATCTTAGTCGAAATTTAGTCTGTCCTGAACATAATTACTCGCACGTTGAAAATCTAGCTTTGGCTGTCGTCCATGCAGTCCAACGTTTACGACACTATATATTGATTTGCAAAACTACTGTGGTTGCTAATGTTAATACATTTCAATACGTCCTCACTAGACATATCATAGGCGAAAAGTATAATAAATGGATTGTCATCTTAAAAGAATTTGATCTTGACTTTGCTTCGGCCAAGTCTAAGAAATCACTAGTTTTTGTAGAGTTAATATGTGATTTCCCATGATTAGATGAAGATGTTATTCACATCGATTCATTCACAGATGAACACATTTTCCTCGTCTCGTCGTCTGACCCCTGGTATGGAGATATTGTTTTATATCTTCAAACCTTGAAGTTCACTTAGCATCTCTCATGAGATGATCGACGACATTTTAGATACCAAGACAAAAAGTATACAATCGTCGGTGACAGTTTGTATCATCGAGGAATATATAGTATCTTACATCATTTCTTAACTCACGAGGAAGTTGAGTTAGTCCTTAATGATTTCCACAAAGGGGCTTGTGGTGGTCATCTATCTGGGATTGCAACAACCCAACAAATCTTGAGAGCTGGTTACTTCTGACCCACCATATTTAAATATTGTATTAAAGAGGTTAAGAAGTGTCACCCCTGCCAGGTGTTCACTTGAAAAATGTGCTCGCACCCAACCCCTCTTCACCCAGTCATTACCGTCGGTCCCTTCACCAAGTAGGGAGTAGATTTCATTGATTGCAACCCAACTTCGGCTGGGGGCATCAACACATTATCATGGCTATCGACTACTTCACCAAGTGGGCCGAAGCCATGCCTACCGTGAAATATGATGGGAAGACTACAATTTTTTTCATATTCAACCAAATTATCGCCCAATTCGATATCTCGAGTGAGATTGCCACTGATCATGGTAGTCATTTTCAAAATTAAATGATGATAGAACTAGCATCCAAGCTAGGGTTTAAACATGATCACTCTTCTCCTTATTACCCCCAGGAAAATGGGCAAGTAGAGGCCGTCAATAAGTCTCTCAAGACCATCTTGCAAAAAACTGTCAGTCAGAGAAACTCCAATTGTCACATCATGTTATATCCCGCACTTTGGGCATACCGAACCTCGGTTAAGACTGCCATCAGTTTTTCTCCTTTTCAGTTAGTACACGGTGTGGAGTCGATACCTCCCATTGAATGTGAAATCCCTTCTCTAAAATTGGCAGTTGAGCTCCTACCTAACCCTTTGGATTTAGAGCAATGCCTTATACACCTGGAGAGTCTTGACGACCATCGTCGAGACACCTTTACGACTATCGAGGAAAATAAGAAACGTGTCAAGGTTCAGTACGATAAGTCTGTCTGTCCCCAGTTGTATGCTGAGGGTAACTTGGTCCTCTTGTATGACCAAGCCAAAGAACCATTAGGGGCAGGCAAGTTTAAACCCATGTGGAACGGTCCTTATATCGTGCGACATGTTCTAGAAAAAGGAGCCTACGAGTTGTAATATTATGAAGGGAATAAATTGGCTGAGCCCATAAATGGGCTCTACTTAAAAAGGTATTACATTTGAGCCCTAGGCTTGGGTGAAACACTTTGTATACTAATGTAAATTTAGTGCATATACACCTTTTCCCCTTTTTGTCTTTGGCTTGCTTATTGAGCTTTCCCTTTTGTTGGCAGATGTCAACGGAGTCTTTGGTATACTTAGGATTCACAGATGGAGCCAGTCATCATACATGGAACTTAGCTTCTATGGCTTGGGTGATTTACTCACCTGAGGTTCTGCTGGTGTCTTCGGCTGGTGTATGCCTAGGGCCATCCACAAATAATGTGGCTGAATACAACACCATCATAGAATTATTGCGCTATGTTATCTCACATGGTATTCTCTCTATAGAGGTGTGCATGGATTCTTAGTTATTCATATGTCAGTTGAATGGTCGTTACAGTGTGTGTGATCCGACGTTACTCCGTCGATTCCTAAGGGTACGTATTTTAGAATGACAATTTGATTTTATTACATACTTTCACATTCCTAGAAGTTCTAATCATGTATCCAATTCCTATGCTAATTATGTTTTGAATTGGCATTTGTCACATTAATAAAGCAAAGAAAACCATTAAATCAATGTACACATTTTAAGATATAAGTACATCCGAAGATCCCTCTTTATATATTTCCAAAAAATATGGTGTTTTATATTACAAAATTGGGGCTAAAACCCTAAAAAATACATATACAACCGATGTACATGTCCCATGACATCTACGCTTGTGGCACTGGATGAGTATCATGATAGCAAAACACGGTGTTGGCAAGATGTCAGAAGAATCATACCCATGCTCTAGGTACACTGACAACATGCCTCTGCATGGCTTCAGGAAGATCCTCCACCTGAACCATAGGAATCCTCTCTGTCAAACACGACAGGTTTCCCTACACATTCTGAAGGACTCTCTCCACCTCTCCTCCCACTGCCTCATCTCCCCAGTGCCTCC
The DNA here is from genome assembly GCA_010110895.2 of Picea sitchensis. Taxonomy (NCBI): domain Eukaryota; kingdom Viridiplantae; phylum Streptophyta; class Pinopsida; order Pinales; family Pinaceae; genus Picea; species Picea sitchensis. Next base: position 371,291 of record SNQJ01S0003375.1, on the reverse strand, counting down.
GCCTATGTCATAGGAATCTCTCTAGCCATTGCGGACCCACATCTACAACCACACAAGTATTGAGTTAATATTTAAAAACACCATCCATAAAATATTTGTGTTCTTTTAAATATAAAAATACAAAAAATGAAATATATAAAAAATATTGTTTACCTATGGCGCCATAGGAAGCTCCTGGTGGAAGTGGCATATCAGGATCACCTCTGAAATCAATTCCCACATAGGGATAGTCATCCAAAGCTATGATTTGTCTCCTCGATCAGAAGAAAAAATCATCATTGTAGGGTGTCACCACCCTACCTCCCCCCCGCTGTCTCATGAACTCAATCCATCGTGCCATAGATGGATCACATGGCCCTTTAGGAATGATATCCACTCTAGGCTCTAGGCTTGGGATCTGCTTGAAAAAGAAGCTATAAAGGATAGAGGCAAACCTGAAGTTTCTCTTTTCCCCCTGCTTGCACTCTGTCAGCTGACCTTTCATATTATTCAGCATCGAGGTACACCAATCGTACACGGTAGGTCTTGCACACTCTAGTGTGTAAAACATAAGAGGTCTCGATGCTTGATGTAGCAAGGCTGAAACTATGATCTTGGTAAGCACGAGCACACTAATCTTCAGGATGAGGTTACATATAGCCCAAGTAGGGATTTGACTTCCCACTATGGGAGTCCTTGCAACACAGTGGGCCTCGATGTATTCTTCGACCTTCATCCCACTCTCGACCCCTCGTGACTTGAGGTCCACAACCTCTCCTCAGCATGAAAGTCCTGTCAAGAAGTAGATGTCCTCTACTTCTATCCTTATTGGTTTTCCATCAAGGATAAATCTCTCGCTATCTGGATCCCAATAGCCCACCAACATTTCCAATAACCTCACTTGGGCCCTGATTCCTTTGAGAGACAAAAAATTGTATAGAACACATATTTTTAATGTCTCTTGAGCCACCGTATCCCAATCCACTTTTGCATCTACCTCCTCATTCTCTCTCTCACCTCCAACACCATCCTGCAAAAACCAAATCATTTTTTTAGTTAGAAATTTATTTTTTGCCCTTTTGCACAAGTATACGCGGGTTATCCAAGAACAGTCGTGGGTAGGTCTTGATATACGCTCCCTGTAGTTCACATAGGGGCATATATATAGTCGTATATGCGACATATTAGTAGAAACCTGCATATACTAAAAAACTCAATTTGCGCCCTTAAAAACTAAAACAATGGAGCCTAATTCAAAATTGTAAACCATTGAATTTGAAGAGGATGGGATGAAGAGTTACCTGGTTCAGATGGTTTGTGATTCCATTGCCTATTGCTCCCGTGATCACCATTTGAATTTTGGAGGTATGTTAGTCCAAATTGCACTATTTTGGGTGAAAATGAAAATGACATAGTAAATTTTGATTTTATTACTATTTATAAAACATTTTTACCCATTTGATATAGTTTTATGCTATTATTTTGTCTAATGGACTAATTCAAAAATGGTTTTAAGCTGGTTTTTGTAGTTTCGACTCAATTTTCTTACATATTTCAATGTCATGGTTGGTTGTTCGTCTCCTTAGGCAGGTATATTCATAACCTAGAATATAGGATAGGTAWTCACTACATCGTGCAGTTTTGCATTATCCTTCAATTACCACTTTTTACGCCTTATGTACAAACCCATTTATTGCGACGCATTAACCTCCATCTGCTATCATAGCATCGTTAATAAATGGTAGAGACTTACCAAACATGGGTACCCTAGTTAGAACCTCTTTGTCATTTGGTTCCCATGCCGATATTTTTCCTTAGGATCGGGAGTCCATTAGAATTTGATACATGAATTTACAATGAGCCTCATTTCTCATTCATGCACGCGTGGCCTTATTACCCGTAGACTCCCAAAAAATGAGTCTTAGTTAAGATCTTTTCCAACTCATTATTAAAAATTGGAAAGATCGTTGAGTGATTTTTCCTTTCACACTCATTAAAATTGGATTTGAAAGATCATGAGTCTTAGTTAAGCTCTTTTCCGGCTCACTATCAAAAATGGAAAATATCGCCAAGTGAACTTGTCTTTTTCACACTTGTAAATTGGATTTGAAAAGACGTCTATATGGCACAAGTTTACCCCTTTTTCACACCAAGTAGACTAAAAGATATAAAAAATGACATTTTTTGGCGTTAAATTGTGATTGCATCTCATGACCTTGCTTGCAGTATTGAGACTTTAGCCGATTCTCACTTTGCATTATAAACCATGGCCCAAGCAGTTTGCATCCTCAACCAAGTAGAGACTTGTTTATATCCTTCGCAATTTGACACCCTATACCTTGGAAGGAACATCACCCCGAGTGTCCATCTCCCACATGCATTTCCTTGCTCTGAGCATAGGTACGTTCCACTGTTGGAACTAGTTTTTCTTACTTGCGACACTCATTCCCTCCTCTGTATCATAGAATTCACTTGTTATGAAAAAACAAAAAAGACGGGCAGGAAGGGAGTACTATATTGTAACTGGCAGCAGTTGTATCGCCTTTGAACAAAGAAAAAAGTTATTGAGTCCTTGCGTCATCATAATTTTGGGTTTAGCATGGCCTTAGGAAGCTGATATCATTACAGAATTTTCTCTACTGACCGATTAATCTTCTTGTCACTATAGAGAACATTATGGATTCCTCCTACATCTAGTTGTCACATCATTAAGTCTATGCTGCTCGAGTCCACCATATGTCTCATGCTCTTGTTCAAAGGAATTCTATCAACCTGTGTCAGCCACTCCTCAGAAATATTGACTTTGCATGTTGGCCATACCCTCATTTTGTCTTAGAATCACATGATACTTTGGTCTTATGATGCACCCTGGCCCTACTTTCATCATTGGTAGGTCACCTTGAACCCAATAATCAACTTTTCACCATGGGTCATTGACTGGGTGGTTTCCCTTGTGTTCGATGTCAAGACATGTATTCACACTTTGGGATTTGTGCAGTGTCTTGGATGCCATTATCCTTATTGGTGGTTTCCTTGCCTTTGTCAGTAGTTTTCATTGTTGGCTGCTATTCAGAGGGTCTTTTTCGTGTACCGCTTGCATTTGGCACACACGAAAGATGCACAGGGTCGTTGGTTCGTGAACATGTTCTTCGTCCGATCTCCACCAAATCACGAAGCTCCTACTTTTTTCCTAGTCCTGACTGATGAGAGATGCCTTAATTCTCTCCTTTCAGTGGGTCTCTTTCCATCAACTTCAGCTCATGTATTCTGGATACAAGATCTAGAGTTTTATGAGTACCTTGAGGCTTACAATCATTAGTGGCAAGCTCTCTCACCATTGACAGATGGGAATACATCAATGTGTCCTGATAAATGGATCTCTCAAGTGTTCAACACCAGCTCCTTTATTCACATTTGTAGAGATGTACTCAATGCCTTGATACCTACTTCCATCATTGGTAGGTTGTCTCATGTTTGTTAACGATATACCTCAATGACCGATAATCAAACAATGTCTCATTGTGTTCGACCTCAACTCATTTATTCACATGATGTAGACTTGCACCATTGGGAGATTGTATTGAAGACTTGAAGACATCACTTTGTGGACACAACTTTCCTGAGCTGTTGCTTCCATTTCATTGGACCAGTACCTATTTGACTTCAATGATCATGGGAGATTAGATTGTACTTCATGGTATAAAGATATATTCAGATTGATTTTGAGATTGGTTTCACTGGGCCTTGTTCTTGACTATGACAACTATTGGCATGTAACCGCATTTATACTTGCCTACTCATGGCCATGAACACTTGTTGGTATATTTTCCAAATGGATCTACATTGTATTCTTGGCAACCATGTATGCAAAGTCAGTACATAAGACAATGCAAAATTGAGTTCGTCCACCTGGTTCTCTACCACTCCACTTCTGGGTTATTTATAATGTATTTCGACCATCGTAGATACTCCTCTGATATCACACATTAGGGGAAATCTGTTATAGCAAGATTTGCCTCACCATTGCTATCTTACACAGAGGGCCTTTTTCCATTTCCCTATGCAGACTTATCAACCCATTTTTGATAAATCCAAAGAGAAAAATAGATATTTTTCCACATATATGCTCCCTAACTGCTTTGCAAGATGCGTATACGCTTGCTTCTCCACTACAACTCGTGTATATCGATTTGTGCCAGAAAATACAAAATGAGGTCGGGTTTCCATGTCACAACAGAAGATATCTGATCTTTGTCCTTCCATATACTGAAAACATTCTGACTTGACCCTTCAGTTACATTTTGGAGGCTATAAGAGCACAATTTTGAGCTATGGAAAAAGAGGAGAAAGCATTAAACTTTGAGAGCAAAGTTACTCTAGAGAAATTACTTCATATTGTGTCTGCAACCCTTTGTCCCTCAAGCTTGAACACAGTGTTCATCCCCCAATCTCTTTCCTTATTGTCGAGAGGACCTCATTACCTCTTTGCTATGAGCTTGCCTTTGGTGGAGGATTGTAGTGGTGGAGACCCAGTTGGAAGGAACTTGGTTTCTTGGTTTCAAGTCGTGCCGACATGGAAGTCTATAATGTTGATACTTTTGTTGATCAATTATTAATAGAAATACTCCTTTCCCATCCTATCGATATCTTGAAAATATATGATTATTATCCATGGGCATGTTTGTAATGTTTATTAATGGATTGTGCTATCTGATGTGCTAACTCATTTTATATA
>SNQJ01S0003375.1:297527-366493 GCA_010110895.2 Picea sitchensis | reverse complement strand
GACATCAAACGATTGGATCGAGGTAGGCTTCTTCCTCATATTGCACATTAGTTTATATAGCACATGTTGGAATTGAGTTGATTTTTGCAGTCATACCTATCTGTTGTGGCTTACCCTTGGCCATAGAGAGTTTTTACCTTGTAGAAATCCATAGTCACTATGTCAAGAACTAAAAGAAGTGGGATTTCAATTTCTAAAGATGTAATGTCGGATGATCCATGTGATCCCCGGGTCGAGATCATGGGCAATCTCAAAGGGAAGGTCGAGCAAGTCAAACTCCTCAACCTCGACCTGATCCATATCTTGTTTCCACAATTGAACATCGATGTGTTCTGGAGTGTGTCTCCAAATGAGTTAGGATGGATGCAGTTTGTGTTGAATCTAGAGTTCATCAACCTCTTCAACTCCACCGTTATGAATTTTCGGGACTTGCCAGTTTTCAACAGTACAGGTGAGTTTGCGTGGTGTACCAAGTTCCTCATAAGTTGCATACATGATAGGAGCTTATGGCTTGATAGACGGTATCCCATACATGCATAGGATATCCATCAACTCACGGGCCTCTCTATTGAAGGAGAGGACGTATCCAAAGGATTTCAAGGTCTGAGTAAAGATGGTAAGAACAAGGGAGAACTCAGCTTGTATGAACGATTTCATACTCAGAGAGGGGGGCGCAAAACCAATATTGACCCAATTCTACCTGAGACAGTAAATTTTTTTTTCTATGTGATTGCTAGCAAGTTGATGTGGTCATATTACAAGGGTGAGTGAACACTGGATGCCTTTTCGGTAGTGGAGTTTCACGTCAATGGAGCAATATTCAACTGGTGTACCTACTTGCTAGAATAATTCCTGGTAGCATGTGAATAACCACAAGAGAAGGGCAGAACCTTCACCTACGAATATTTTCTAGTTGCATTCGCCATGCTAAAGTGGATGCCACCTTCAGGAAGACCGCTATCACCAGCAGACAAAATCCAACTAGCAAAGATGTTTGAGCCTTGGCACTCAAGGTCAGACTTAGAGAACACCACATTCAACAACGCAGTGTTCTCAAAATGGTATAATTGATTTCTTGACGCAACTCAGAGGTTGTGCATACCTGAGGAATTTCTCAACCTGAACACGTGGAACATCACGTTTAGCATGAACTGCCACCACAAATTTTCCTGGACAAGGCATGCCAAGAGAGAATAATTTCACTCCCGGATGTTTCCATTCTACTTGGAAGAAGAGGCCTTTGACAAAGAGGTCATTTCATGGCTAGGAGTGAAATGGAACCTGCACAATTCGAGCATGCACTATATTCTACCAGCAGATATTTTGAAGAAAAGGGGACAGGAAGCAGGGGTAGGACTGAGATTGGGCCCAGAGGAGAAGAAGAAAGAAGCTCTAGTGCATACGAACTTGGTGGTGGAGGAGGAAGAGATGAAACCACTGGAACGCAATAAGAGGACATTTCCCATATTCTCGCAGCTTCCAAAGCAAGCGATGTTTACAAGTAAATATGTCAATGACATCCTAAACGTTGCTTTCATTGGAGACCCATTGGTCAAGAAACCTAGGACAGACATCTCCCCTATAAATATCCTGAACCCTCAACCTATATCATCAAGCATCCCTCGTACTCGAGCAACGAATCGAGTAGCCCAAATCATTGACATTCAGGATGATACTAAACCTGATACCACTCCATCCACCACCATCATTACTGAACAACCCCCATCACCCCCACAACCCCAGTCACCACCTCAATAAATCACCATCCCACCCCAAACCACTGAACCAAATCCCATGTAGTTGGACCTCCCCAAACTACTCGAACATAGACTAGAACTCACTGGTCCAAACCCTGATGTCCCAAGCCAACATATTGTTCATTTTGTACCAATCCATAAGATTCTTCCTTCAACATAGATTAAAATAGTACTAATGTTGCAAGTCCCCAGTCCTCGGCACACACCCTTAATGATCAATGTTGAGGGTTCTATCCAAAGCAACGGAACCTCATAAGTCAAGGTACAAAAAGAAGTAGAAGTACCAGAGGTTCAGAAGGAACCTAAGTCCACACCAGAATAGAGTGCAACCTCATTGCAAGAAAAACTAGATCTAGTACTCCATAATCCACAACAGTGTGCAGAGCTAATGCATCTTTGCCTAGAAAATATATAAGTACTACCATTCCTTCCATCAACATTGAGGATAATACTTGCGCAGTTGCCACAATATCCATCTATAGGGGAGGAATAGGTGGAGACACCTTTGAGGCATTCAATGGCTAGTGGACTCCCACTACAGGTCTGAGTACCCAAGGACACCACTCTTTCTTCTAGTGACCTCACTCAGTGGACATCAACGCATATAATTGGCATGATCATAGCTTCAACTGATAAATTCACACAGATGATACAATAGGCCAAATGAGATGAAGATTTCTCAAAGGAGGAAGCACTCCTCTCCCAAGCACGCATGAAACAAGAGGAATATGCAAAGATATAGGAAGAGAAGAAACTGGAAAGAGTCCAGGAGAATCTTGTAGAATCCTGGACAGAGATAAGAAAGAATCACCACAACCTCCTGAATCCAGTGCAACATGCGAGCCTGAGCAGCAGTTTGAGCTACTCCAAGGAGCATGGTCAAAAATGGCCATTCACGTAGAGAACCTGGAAGCACAGTTGCAGGAGAGTCAGTGCGAAGTAGAGTAACAACCTCAAAAGTTGCAAGAGAAAATGAAAATCATTAAATTTGAAGGGAACAAAGCCATAGTAACTTTTCACCAAAGGACTGTAGAGTGTACAAAGATTTTCCGAGTGGTCTATGAATGGATGGGAATTATAGCACGACACATCCAGACTCTGGAGGACTTGTGTGTCAACATAAATTCACTCAACGAAAAGGCCGCCACTACACTATATTGATTTAGGTGGATATCGGTGGCCACCCACCCTTTCCGAATCGCTCAAAACTGTTTTCTGGCAATTTTGGCAACTTACTATTTTTAGCAGTTTTAACTTTCAGGGCCATTTTGAAGGCCTAAATGAAGGTTTTTCAAGATCTAGATTCTGAATGATATATGAAGGCATGATTGAGACCCAAAAATTAATCTCCTCGATGACACCTTTACAACGGGTTATCGTGCACCTAAACCGAGGATCGTATGCAAAAGTTACGACCCCGAGAAGTTGATGTACCAACTTACCCAAATGGGACCCACATGAATTTTGGTGCTTCATCTCCTAGGGTTAGTTTTTTGGATGTCTAGGGTTTTTGAAATTCTTGTTTATTGTAAAACTTCTTTCAAAGCCTCATTGTAATCATATTCTTGCTAATGTGGGTAGCCATCACATCTCTTCTCAGAGATAAGATTCCATCATCCTAGTGACTCTTTCACTTTGTATTTTTACAGTCTCTGTACATTTACTTCATTAATAGAAATCATGTATTAATGTATATCTGTGTTTATGGTTGAATATATAATACATTTATGTTATATTATTGAATATTCGTGATATCTCTATGTATTTATTTATTATATGTCCTCGCTCATTTCATTCCAAAAAATAATTCGGATCAGTGGTATCAGAGCAGGTTGCTCTTGATCATTTTTTCAGTGCATGTCCCTGACGAGGTCTAATTATAGCAAGTTGGGTCTAGAGCTTGTCTCTCTTGAATAAAATTTCTCTCGCACTCCCAAGAAACCCTCCATAGTGGAAGAAAAGAAAAATGATGGAGTAGAGGATCATATCAATCTGTTTCTCGAGCAATCTCTCACACGACAGAGGGATGAAATGATGGAGATTTTTTCCCACATCCTTCAACGCCTGCTGATAGAAACAGGCACATCTTCATCAAACAACTACTTTGGAAGAACCTCTCCTTTCAAGGTATAGGTTAATTTTTATGTTCCCGTATTTGAAGGTCAGATAGATGTGGATTCCCTATACAAATGGTTAAATATGATAGAAGGTTATTTATCTGTTCATAATTTTTTGACAGGGAAAATATCACCTTTGAACTCCTTAAATCTCTCCCCCGTGTCAAACATTGGTGGGAAACTTACTGGGAGAAAATTTCCATAGAGGAGTCTAAAATATATGGGGTCGAGCCCACTTGGGATTTTTTTGTGGATGCGGTAAAGGAACAATATTACCATGTTGAAAACTATGAGGACCAGTACATGATATGGACCAAATTGCGTCAAGGGAGGGGCCAAGAAGTTATGGAGTTCACCAATACCTTCCATAACTTGTGCACCAAGCTGGGTATCAAAGAATCCGAATGACATTTGGTTCTAAAATAACGTGGGACTCTACATAGATACATCCAAACTGAAATGGATTTTATGGACATCTCATCACTCAGTGCTTCTTATCGATATGTTGTTAAAATCGAGCATAAATTTAAGAACCAGAACAAACGGGAGTTTGGGTCTGCAAATATGAAATAACTGAAGTATGATAAAGATGAACCTAATAAATAGTCTCCCAAAAACCATTCCAAGCCATAGGAAAAGAAGGTTCATGGGAAGACAATGAAGGACACCAGAAAATGGTGTGATTTCCACAAAATAACCTGGCACAACACCGAGTAATGTCACTCAAAACAATTATTGGTGGATGAGATCAAAGACAAGGAGCCGAACCCTGATTCATAATCTAATTCTGAAAATACTGGTAAAAGATAGATCATTGACACATACCGCACTGCTATTCTCGTGACCATAAAAATTCAACCAGAAGAACCAACAGATCCTGAAGAGGGGGAGCACCTTTTTCATTCACAGATGTGGGTGAAGGGTACCCCGCTACAGTTTATTGTTGATAGCGGAAGCCAGAAGAACCTCATCTCAATAGAGATCGTCAAACAATTTCAATTGTCGACAACACCACACTTGCAACCATACAACACTGGGTGGCTTCACCAAGGATGAGATCTTTGTGTCAGCTAGCAGTGTTGATTTTCATATGACATCCAACCCTTCAAGGATGAGGTATTATGTGATGTTTCCCCACTATATTTCTGTGATGTTCTCTTGGACTAGCCATATATGTGGCAGTGCCATGTTGTTTATGAGTCTTGACCCCATAGTTTCATTGTTACTTTGGGAGGTCATATCTATAGAATACCAAAGGTAGTTCCAACTACTATCTCACTTAAACAGTGTCCCAAGGTAGTATCTCATACTACAAAATTCAGCTTCTTCACAATCTATTCAAAAGGTGAACAAGAGGATATTGCAACCACTACAGCCTCGGCCCAAGCACCTTCTATCCAATAGAAGAGGGTCGACAAGACTGCAACAAATAACAAATATTCCTTCTTCACACAAACATATCATGTATCCTAACTAGTTGAACATATTAAACCCCGCTATCAATAGGTTTGTGATAGCCTTCGACAAACCAAGCAACACGACGTCTCCAACAAGGCAAGCAACTCACCAAGATTCAGATTCAACAAACGCTTGCCCCTCTCCCCTGGGAACTCACACAATGGATGCCATTTATTCCTAAGGGGGGAGGATTTATCTATATGGATTTCGGTGGCCATCCACCTTTTCCAACTTGCTCAAAACAATTTTCTGGCAATTTTGGCAATTTACTATTTTTAGTAGTTTTAACTTTTGGGGCCATTTTGAGGGCCTAAATGAAAGTTTTTCAGGATCGATCTTCTCAATAATATCCAAAGGCATAAATGAGCCCCCAAAATGAATCTCCTTGACGATACCTTTCTAACGGGCTATAGTGCGCCTAAAAGGAAGATCATATGCAAAAGTTACGACCCCAGGAAGTTGATGTACCGACTTACCCAAACAAGGCCCAAATGAATTTTGGCGCTTCATCTCCTAGGGTTAGGTTTTTGGATGTCTAGGGTTTTTGAAATTCCTGTTTATTGTAAAAAGGCCTTGAGAGCCTCATTGTAATCATATTCTTGCAAATGGGAGTACCTGTCACATCTCTTCTCAAAGATAAGCTGCCACCATTCTAGTGAGTCTTTCACTCTGTATTTTTACAGTCTTTGTTCATTTCTTTCATTAATAGAAATAATGTATTATTGTATCTTTGTGTTTATGATTTCATCTCTAATACATTTATGTTATATTATTGGATATCTGCGATATCTCTATGCATTTCTTTATTATATCACTCCAAGGAGCATGGTCAGAACTGGCCATTCGCGTAGATAACCTGGAAGCACAGTTGTGGGAGAGTCAGCGTGAAGCAGAGTAGCAACCTCAAAAGTTGAAAGAGAAATATAAAATCATTGTAGTTTAAGGGAACAAGGATAGAGTAACTTTTCACCAAAGGACTGCAAAGTGTACAAATATTTTCCGAGAGGTCAATGACTGGATGTGAATTATAGCACAACGCAACCAGACTCTGGAGGACTTGCGTTTCAAGTTATAGTCACTTGGAGAAGAGGCCTCCAGTACACTGGATCCACTAGAACAACAATAAATTTTTTACCAAATACAACACACTGATAATGAGCTAAACACTTTATATGAATCCCAGTTAGTGGCTAAGAGAGAGCTACGTAGGTTCTGACCAATCGTCCATAAATCATACTTGCAGATGAACTAGGTGGACGCTATAATTGATTCATAGTGGAAATATTTGGTTGTGTTTAAACCCAAGGGATGCATTACATACACAACTCAAAATTTCATGGTTGAAGCTTCGTTGTTGGCCAGAAAGTGGCAGGATAAAGCTAACAAATTCCAAGGTATAAGGAAGAGAGCCCTGGAGTTGGTTCTAGAGTTGGGCCCTTCGTTTAAAGAGGAAGAAGAAGAAATTACTCTAGAAAAAGAAGAAATAAGAACAGAGACATAGGACAAAGGAAATAAATAGGCACTCCCAGAAGCCACGGAAGAGCCAAGGACTTGACTTGAGGGAAATTCAAGGATTGTAGTCAAAGCCTGTTGGGCAATTCGTTTTTTATTAAAATAAATTGCACAAGCAATACTACAATCCCAATTTTTATTAGTAAGTTGTGCAAGCCACAAAGGCGACGGATAAATTAGCAAGGGAGGAAACAAAAAGTGGTTAGATAGATAGTGCAACACCATAAAGGTGAAAGAAGTTACAACAGAACAAGAGCAAGAAAGCATGTGAAGTCTCAAAAAAAAAAAACCGTATTAGCTAATATATACAAGTTGTATATGATTGTAAAGGGTTTGTGTAGTCAGGATTATCATTCCCTCCTTTTATGTTCTGTGATTTTAATCAATATCCATTTTTGGGAAAAGGGTATATAGATCTCTAAAGAATGAGTTTGGAGCCAGAAATATTGTAACAGAGTAATGACATGTATCTGTTGGATTGTATCTGAGAAACTCTTTTGATGATAATATATGGAAGTACCTACAATTTTGAAATATTTTGTGTAATTCTCTGTCTATGTCTATGAATTGTCATTTGACTTTACTTCTGTAAGTTTGATAAGATCAATATGTTATAGTTGTTTACAAATGTTGTCGCAACTTTGTTGTCTTTACTATGAGTCATGAATGGGTTCATATATTCTCTTTGTTAGTTCATCTTGCGCAAGACTACGGTGAATCTTGATTTTTTTCGATATCTACCACAATATTCTCCTTTTCCTTCCCTATCTTGTTGTCTTGGTTGTGCTTCGGGTGAGACTTTTTCTCTCCATAGAATATGAAAATTACAATGCTCTAGACTACTCGATACCTTTTTTTGGTAACCTGAGAAGGACCCTGGTCTGATCAACTTTGCGCCAACAACATCATTGTCGGGGAATAGAGTAATGAAGAAATATTTCCCTAGGAGAAAGAAAATGATCAACTATTATTATTGATGGTGAACAATGATTAGGCACTAAACATCAACTACATATTATTCATTTGAAAACCCCATGAATTAAAAATATAGTGGCAACTACATAGTTTCAATATGTCATATACTAAAATGGTTGTTATATTGGTTTGAAGGTTTTCACCATTCAATTTCTCAGTCTCTCTATATTATCCAAATCCAATACATCATGTAGATTAATGTCAAGTCCGTCTTCCCAATTTCAAAGAGAGTATGAATGCCAATCCTGCAGAGCACTTATTAGAGTTTCATGAACTTATTCACCAATTGAATATATATCATGAGGATGTACTCATGAATATGTTCATGTACTCAGTGGATGGAGATGCTCATGATTGGTATATATCTCTACATGTTTCTATCATTTCTTCATTGCAGGAGTTTCATGCAACATTTAGTAATCATTGTAAAAGGTAGTTTCCAGTTGAGTCTCTTTTTGAAAATTGTTGTGAGGAATTTAATTCATATATTCATAATTCAATAATTGTTTCTTCTAGTACCTAGGATAATGAATAAATTATTGTTGATGAAGAAACATAAGACTCAATTACATATGAATTTTCTTCTAATTTTCCCATTCAAGAGGAAAATTTGCAGGTTGATTGTTTTGATGATAAAGTTGTTGATAATATTAAGGTTTGTTAAAATAATTTAACTGCAAAGTGTATTCTTATTATTATTTGACATATTATTCATTGGATCAATCCCCATTGCGGATTGATCATGTCAGTTATTATAAAGGACCAAATCCCCTTTTGTGGATTGGTCAAAAGATAATTGTAAAAGGTAGAGTAAGAAGTCGGCCCCATAAGATATTAAAGAGGCCCCGAAATATAAAAAAGGTGGTTATAACCACCCAGTTGGAGAAGTCAGCCCTGCCAGTGAAGAGACACTTCACATGTGCCAGTGTTGTATAAATAAAAAAGCTAGCGCATCACTTAGACACACAACTCACTTGCTCATTGAGAGACAAGTTTCAGATCTACAGTTAGAGAAGAAGGAGAGAGAGTGACACATCTTTGGGAGAGGATCTTCTATATTAGTTTGAGTTATCTCTTGGCATTGTATTGGCTATCTATAATAAGGAAGTTTTGTTGGGTTTTCTTCCCCTAGAGGGTTTCCCAGGATAAATGTTGTGTCTCTTGTGATTGTGTATTTCTTAGTGACCTTGTATTATGTTATTGTTGTCTATTGAATGCAAAGAACTATAATAATGGCTTAAACATTAACATGGTATCAGAGCCAAGATGAAGAGAGCATATTTCACAAGAGAAAAGTGAAAAACGTCATCGTTACCATACATGAAAATTAGGGATTTTTGTTGGTGAGTTATTTCAGCCCTAAAACCATCTAGAAAAGTGTGCCCTCCCACAAGAATCATTTTGGCACCTTCAACGCACCTTTTCAGTGGCTATATCTCCCGGAAAGTGAAACCCTAGTTTCACAAAGTACCAGAAAACCAGAAGCACCAGTCCAGAAATCCGTAGATCAAGTTTGGAGGAGAAAGAGTTGGATTTTCTTAGATCCAAACACACCAGGCTATGTGCCTCAGCCAAGCGCACCTCCTGGTAAGTTTAGATTTTGATTTTGAGCACATTCATCTTTCGGTCATTTTCCTAGCTCCAGGTAAAAGATGTCTGCAAGTGTTAAGCTTGTTGACAAGCTAGAAGGAGTGGAAAAATTATGTGTCTGGAAGTATAGTATTGGCCTCATTCTTGAAGAGAATGACCTAGCAATATTCATCAAAGAAGAAGTACCAGAACCCATCGATGCTGCAGAAAAGGCAAAGCATCAAAAGGACACAATCAGGGCCAAAAGAATCATTGCAGATTCAATCAAAGACCACCTGATTCCTTATGTTTAATCTAAGAAGACTTCAAAAAAAATGTTTGATTCCTTGACCAGACTGTATGAAGGAAAGAACATAAACCGAAATATGAATCTAAGAACTCAACTGAAGAATACAAGGATGCAGAAAGGAGAAATGATTCATGAATATTTCTCCATAATCTCATAATTCAAAGAACAATTAGAAGTGATTAGAGATACCATAGATGAAGACAAACTCATAATTACGACCCTAAATGGTCTCACAAGACCTTGGAATGCATTCATCCAAACGATATGTGGCAGAATGGAGAAACTAGAGTTTGATAGTCTATGGGAAGAATGCATCCAAGAAGAAACAAGAGTAGTGAATTGTGAAGCGTTACTAGCAAGATATGATGATCAAGCCCTAGCTACTCACACCAAAGGAGGAAGGAATAAACCCTAGTTCCAAAAGGAGACTCATAAATAGCCTCAACAGTCAAACAAATTCAATCATAAAGAATATCATCCAAGGAGATTTCAGAAGAAAGGACAAGGAAAGGAAAGAGACTACTCATCTGTACAATGCTATCATTGTGACAATATGGGACATATTGTGAAGTTTTTTCTAGCCATATGAGAAGAATACAAGATAAAACATAAAAGGTACCATGCCCATGTAGTCGAAGATGAAGAGCCACCTGCAAAGATGATAAGAGAGCAGATCAAAGACCATGTCTTAATCTCGACCCTCTCAGGATGTGTAACACCTGGAGAGAACACTTGGCTCATTGATAGTGGTGCATCCAGGCACATGACGAGAAAAAAAAACATTCTCTCTTGTATCTCAGAAAAGAAGTTTTCTTAGAAAGTGACACTTGGAGATGAATACCAATATGCCATCAAGGGAGTGGGAGAATCAAACCACAAATTGAATTCAGGGAATTCATTGAAGATGAAGGTCGTACTATATGTACCAGGTTTGACCAAGAACCTACTCTCCATTTCAGATTTAGAAAAGAAAGGCTTCAAATTTTCCCTTATAGATGGATAAGTTCTCATGTGGGCTAAAGGAGAAACTTTAAATGAAGCAATAATCATTGGAAGTGAAGAAAATGGCTTGTATAAACTAAAGGGTCACTCAGAGGCTTCCATGACCCACACCATTGAAAACTCATGTGAACTTTGGCATAGAATATTATCTCACATCAACTACAAGGTGCTACCATACATATGTAAAGAGGTCATAGGTTTACCAGAACTCAAAGGTGACCATGAAGGCGTATGCAATGGATGTGCACAAGGGAAGAACAACAAGAACCTATTTCCGAAGAGAGATAGCAAAGCAGAAGGAGTCCTAGAGCTCATTCATCCATATGTATGTGGCCCAATGCCATAATACTCCATTAGTGGGTATGTATATTATGTATCATTTATAGATGATTATTCTCTTAAGACCAGGATATACTTTATGAAATATAAATATGAAGTGTTCAGTAAGTTCAAGGAATTAAAATCCTTGATAGAGAATCTTTCTGAAAGAAAGATTAAGATACTCAGGTCAGATAATGGAGGAGAATATACATCAAAAGAGTTTGTGAACTTCTGAAAAGATGTTTGGATCAAGAGGGAACTCACTCCCTATAATCCCCAACAAAACGGTGTAGTTGAATGAAAGAACAGAAAGATAAAGGAAGCTATGAAGACTATGATCCATGATCAAGATCTTCTTATGTGCTTATGGGAAGAAGCAGCAATGGCAACTTTATATGTGCAAAACTGATTATTGCATAGTGCACTTGGGCTCAAGACTCCAAAAGAGATGTTCACCAGAAAGAAGCTAGAGGTAATTCATCTAAAAAAATTTGGCTGCCCAATATTTATTCATATACCGAAAGAGAAGAGAAACAAGTTGGAACCTTCAGGAAATGAGGGAATATTTGTGGGATACTGTGAGGTCTCCAAGGCCTCTAGAATCTATAAACTAGGTCACCGTCACATTGAGATCAGTAGGGACGTGAATTTTGAAGATAAAGGGCTTAAGAAATCAAGAATATATCAGCTTGAAGAAGTATATGAAGAGGAATCCGTAATCCCCAGGACTGCTGAACCAGTGAGGGAGGTTCCCAAAGCTACTGAACCAGTGAGGGAAGTCGTAACTTCCCTTGATGAGAAATTAATAGAATATCATGACATGATATAAGTTCAAGAACCTCCTCAAATGACGATCCTCCATAAAAGGAAGCCATCTTGGGCTAGAGGGCTTATTCAATATGGAGAGAAGTACAGTGTTCCCCAAGGAACTATGAGACAGGTGAAAATACCAAAGCCATTCTCTAGTTATAGGGCTTTGATGTGTGATCTTCTAGAAGAGGAGCCTACCTTCTTTGAAGAAGCCATTCAGAGGAAAGAATGGGCAGATGCCATGACAGAGGAATACCAATCCATAATGAAGAATGAAGTATGGGAAATAGTTCCCAGATCAAAGAGTAAAGATGTGGTATCCTCCAGATGGCTCTTCAAAACAAAACATGTTGATGATGGAAGTATTGAGAAGTATAAAGCAATATTTGTTGCTTGTGTCTTTTCCCAGAAGGAAGGAATTGACTATGAAGAGACATTCACTCCTATGGCCAGATACACTTCGATTATAACCATCATAGCTCTTGTAGCTAAGATGAAGTGGAAGTTGCACCAGATGGACGTGAAGATAGATTTCCTAAATGGTGTCGTCGAAGAGGAAGTGTATATAGGGAAGCCTCAAGGATTTTAGGTTGAAGACAGGAAGTCTCATGTCTGCAGATTGAAGAAAGCCTTATACGGATTGAAGCAAGCTCCTAGAGCTTGGTATGGCTGTATAGACAGTTTCTTGATGAGCTTAGGCTTTACCAAGAGTAAAGAAGACTCTAACCTCTACTTCAAGGTCATGACCGATGAGCCAATAATATTACTGCTATATGTGGATGGATTATTCTTAACTGGAGAAGAAAATATCATCACTGAATGTAAGAAAACACTTTCCTCAGAATTTGAAATGAAAGACCTTGTCCTAATGCATTATTTCTTAGATCTTGAGGTATGGAAGAATCCCGAGAGGATCTTCCTTAACCAAGAGAATTACACAGTCGAAATCCTGAAGAGATTCGACATGCTGGAGTGCAATTCCATGAATACACCCATGGAAGCGAAGCTGAAGCTTCTAGTCGACACTTTGCCAGAGTTGATTGATGCCACATTGTACAGACAGATTATTGGATCGTTGATGTATCTGACGAACACCAGACCAACCATTTGTTTTTTCGTGAACACCTTGAGTTAGTTTCTGGTAGAACCCAGACATGTTCACCTAGTGGCGGCAAAACATGTGATGAGGTACCTTAAAGGTACAATATATTGTGGTCTCAGCTATGATGGAGATCATGATTTCACATTGAGTGGATATACTGATGCAGATTGGGCAGGAAGTGTTTCTGATAGGAAAATCACTTTAGGATGTTGTTTCAGTTTGGGATCAACTATGATCTCGTGGCAGAGTAGGAAGCAATCCAGTATTACTCTCAGCACAACAGAAGAAAATTACATTGATGCATGTTCAGCTAGCTGCGAAGCTATATGGCTTCAAAAGTTGTTGACTGGTCTATTTGACCTAGAGATGGAAGCAACCACGATCCTATGTGACAACCAGAGCTACATAAAGATGACAGAGAATCTTGTATTCCACAACAGGTCGAAGCACATAGATATCCGATATCATTACATCCATGACATGGTGCAGAGAGGAACCTTAAATCTCTAGTACATTAGCACGTATGAACAAGTTGTTGATGTGTTGACCAAGCCTCTATCTCGTGTAAAGTTTGAGCACTTTCGAGATAATATTGGTATAGTCTTAAAGGACCTTCCTCGAAAGGGGGATTAGTTTTTGTGATGAGACATCTTTTGCTTCTGACCGGATGGTTGTGATGTAAAGAAATATGATGTGATATGACTAGCAATGAGCTTCTGGCTGGATAGCTATGATGTAAATCCAGTCTAGTATCCTGCTTCGGTCTGTTGGTTGTGACGTAAAGAAGGATGAGTACCCTGCTTTTGACCTGATGGTTGTGACATAAATCAAGAGGATATGATGTGACTAGTATTGTGCTTTCGACTGGATAGCTGTGACATAAAGCCAGTATAGTATCCTGCTTCCAACCTATTGGTTGTGATGTAAAGAAGGATGAGTACCTTGATTCTGACCTGATGGTTGTGATGTAAAGAAAGATGATGAGATGAGACTAGCATTGCACTTCCTGCTGGATACCTGTGACGTAAATCCAATCTAGTATCCTTCTTCTGACCTGATGGTTGTGACGTAAATCAGGACGAGCATCTTGCTTCCACCTTAACAACTGTGACGTAAATCAAGACGATGAGATGAGACTAGAACGGTGCTTCCGGCTGGATAGTTGTGACGTAAATCTAGTCTAGTATTATTATGATGAGCCAGCCTCGTGCTGTGATGATGATGATGATATATCAATTTTACACTAATACATATTGATGTAGATGATGATTGCATTCCTTTGAGAATGACGATGCTACCGATGAAGAAAAATTTCGATGATTTATAGATACTCCAGTCAATGTTCCAAGATGATATTGATGATGTTTTCCTCTCACCCACTTGATTCTGTTGATGATAAAGGCCTCTCTCTCTCGCATAATGCTGCTGAAGAATACCCTTCTTGTTAAGGGGGAGTGCTAAAATAATTTAACTACAAAGTGTATTCTTATTATTATTTGATATATTATTCATTGGATCAATCCCCATTGTGGATTGATCATGTCGGTTATTATAAAGGACCAAATCCCCTTTTGCGGATTGGTCAAAAGATAATTGTAAAAGGAAGAATAAGAAGTCGGCCCCAGAAGATATTAAAGAGGCCCCGAAATATAATAAAGGTGGTTATAACCACCTAGTTGGAGAAGTCATCTCTGCCAGTGAAGAGACACTTCACACGTGCCGGTCTTATATAAATAATGAGGCTAGCACCTCACTTAGACACACAACTCACTTGCTCATTGAGAGACAAGTTTCGGATCTGTAGTTAGAGAAGAAGGAGAGAGAGTGGTGCATCTTTGGGAGAGGATCTTCTGTATTAGCTTGATTTATCTCTTGGCATTGTATTGGCTATCTATAATAAGGAAGTTTTGCTGGGTTTTCTTCCCCTAGAAGGTTTCCCTGGATAAATGTTGTGTCTCGTGTGATTGTGTATTTCTCAGTGATCTTGTATTATGCTATTGTTATCTATTGAATGCAATGAACTATAATAATGGATTAAACATTAACAAGGTTACAGATACATTTGAAATTATTTTAGATGTGTTAAATGGTTTTTATTATCTAAATTATGTTTTTCCAAATTCTAATGAATATGAGGCAGTATGTTTTCAATCATTTTTTCAATACTATCATCAAGCAAAGGTTTCTGAATTTCAAGTTTCAATTTTTTTTTAAATCAACCTACATATGAAGAATATGAAGATGATTTGCAGCAGATTACTACATCAACATATATAGAATTTTTCATAAGTCACTCTATTTACGAAAATTATGAAGTTGATTCTTTAGAAGGAAATGAAGGTAACCTAATATGCTATGTCAATTTTTTATTTTTTCCACAGAAAAATAATGGTTTCCGTAGCATATGGAAAAAAATTCGCTGCAGAAGATTGTCCTTTCCAACAACGCATTCTCAATGAAATCATTTTGGCAAGGAGGACAATCATTTTTGTTTTGTATTAGCACCTACAATTTTTTTATTATTTTATTAAGGAAATCTGATAAAAAGAATTGATTTATTTTACCTACGGGACCATTCTCTAAGTCACAAGGATAGCATCAAGGATCGAGTCCAAGCATTTGAATACAAGTTTCAAACTATGGATAGAAAGAGCCAATTCACAAAGATAGTGCCAAGGAGGGATCCCACAAGGAGTGATATGTCTTTCACTATGTGTTGACATGGATTAAAAATGGTTGTTTATATAAAGAATTATATTTATCTACCCCTTGTGCATGTGGGATGTTTCCCACTGCAGAAAGTAAACAAATAAAATAGTCAAGCACCCAATCTTCCTAGTGTCGATGCAGTTTCCACATGGAGAGTCGAAATAGAGCATCTAGAAGCCAATGAGAAGATGCACCAAGTGATTCATGAGCATAAGTAAAAAATTTGCACATTATCGAGAATGCTAAAGGGAAAATATTATAGGTGAAAGATTACTTGGAAATGGAAGATCAAATTCTAGATTCCAAATATTGTTCGATAATATTTACATGTGGGTGTATTAATTAAAAATCATATCCAAATATCTAGACATAGTGCATCATTTAATGATTAAAAGTGGCACATGTGGGTTCCCCTGATTTAATGGAAATGATTGAGCATCAAGTCGAAATTTAGAGGGATCTATTCATCCACATTCTTAGTGGTAGTTCCAAAATTACGAGGCATGAAGGTAGCTAATACAGAGATGGAAACAATTTGACTAATCAACTTTAGATCATAGATTTTTCATATTTCCAGGGATTCAATCAATGAACTTTGGGATTGATTTCCGAGAAAATAGTGTGGAATTTGGAAAATCCATCAAAAATCCACTTGCAAAACGGGCTCAATTAGCTGACAAATGGACGATTTTCCATAATTTGATATAGATTGGGATATATCCTTGGTTCTTTAAAACTATTTTTTCCAGAATTCGTAGTTGGGATAGTTTTCTAAACGTGGAAATTTTTTTGAGTGACTTAGGGATATGGAGATTGGATCTCATCTTTATTCGATGGATTTTATGTATAAATAATGAGTCAATAGAGAAAGAAAAGAAGGATAAATATTCCTAGAAGAAGGAAGTTAGGGGAGGTCAAATAATATGAGTTTGAAGTAGGTCTGAGAATTGTATTAATAGAGATTTATTCCCTGCAACATTCATACTCAGGGATCAATACACTTTTATGATAGTTAGATTATGTTCTCTTTGTAACCTTGTATTTTTATGCTCATTTAAATGCAATGGGGATTTTTGTAGTGCACTAATTTCTGCAAATTTTAGCAAAGATTACAATAAAATATTTACTGTCAGTTACCTGACTTTTGTAAGTTGCATTCATATATTTGTTTCAAGTTTGAAATATAATTTTAATCTTGGAAATTTTCTTCACATAAGTAAATAGATTGTTGACTCATGTTTTATATTTCTCTTCTCATTATTCCTATATCCTATTGTTCATTTTTTTGGTTCTCAAAGTGAATGCCCCATACTAAATGAAGTGTTTTTTTATCATTTAAACCCATTTGAAGGATTGTCGCCAGATATATAACCTTCCTACCCTATCCCACCTACCTAATCCACTTTTTAATCAAACAACTAAACTATTGCAATAACTGAGGTACCCTAGCTATGTTTATTTTCAGTCTAGTGTAGACTTTAGGGATAACACCTCTTAAGTTTGTATAAACCCCAGGTTGAAAAAGTAAGGTAGGAAGCCAATGGTACAATAATTTATTGTTGCTATTCCTAGGGCCATAAATTTTTGGCACCGTTGTTGGGGAGGTGTTGAAGTCTGCATGTTATTTTCTTTTTGTTTTATTTTTTGTGACCTAGAAAAGTAAAAATGATACCTCAATCACAATGCTAAATTCAATATATAATTTATGTAGTGTATCATCCAAAGTGATTTCACTTCATATGAGTACTGATATCTCCTTATCACACTCTTTTTTTTTCATTATATATCAACAAAAAAAAAAAAATTAGAGATTCTTACCAAAAAAACCCACCACAAAAACAAGTCCAAGTAATCCAGAGATTGGTCTTGAAACACTAGAAAGTTTTTTGGAAAGGGAAGCTAGAGAATTTGAAAATATTTCAAAATGGAGTCAACCTCACCTCATGCCATGGCTGGTGAAGAAGCGATGGTATAAATAATTGCTTTCCCTATTCGAGAGTCCATGGAGAAACCAAGATGAAAAGCATTAATCCTTCGTCCTTACCTCATTTTCATGGGCTTGTTTTTGAATATCCTGACACTTTCTTGTTTGAGTTTGCAGTTATATGCAGGACATATGATTATAGAGCCAATGAACATAAGATCTAACTTTTTCCTTCTACATTAAAGGGTTCATATATAATATGGTTTATGATCTTGGAGGGAAATAGTATCACAACTTGGGATCAAATGAAAAATACCTTCAGTGAAATATGCATAGACTATTGTAGAGCAGGAGATACAAGGGATGATATTTTCAGAATGACACAAGGACCTAATGAATCTCTATAAGACTTTGAAGAGATATTTTAACTAAGCTACAAGAGAGCTCAAAATTTCACTTTGGACGAAGAATCACTCGAGATTTTATTTCTCATGGAAGTAAGAGAATATCTAATGGAAACATTGAATCTCCTATCCAATGGATATATCTATCAATTGGACTATGATTATATCAAAATAATATTCAATAACCACTCATGGTCCTCCAGAAAGAAAGGTAGAAGTAGTATATGTTTGGCATCTCAATCTTCTAACCCTACAACTCATATAAAGAATGAATTAGGAGGCTTAATAGAGGACATGGAAACTGATATTTTACACTCTTTATCCATGTAAATGGATACTTTGCATATAAAAAAGAATTAGGAGGAAGCATAGAAGGCATTGGTTGTATATTGTCCCAAATGCACTAAAACCCATCCTAGAAATGAGTTCCCTTTATAACTTATAGATGTTTGTTGTATTTTTCAAGAAACTAATACAACTAACAAATGTCCTTATTTTCCAAGATTAAATTTTACATTTCTAGGAGCATAGGAGAATGTGGAATCACTATACTTCATCAATCAAAGGAGGCTTGTAGCACTAAGACCATTCCAAACAAGTTTGAACTTCAATCCTAGTCAAATTTTTGGTGCATATAATTCTCAAGTTTCTCCTCAACCATGATGTAACCCATCTCCTTGGAAGAACCCAAATCCTTGGAAGCACCAAGGACCTCCGATACCTCACTCATGCCAATCTTTTCCTAGCATGCCATAAAATCAATGGAGTCAACCTCCACAAGGATGGAGGCCACAAAACTTTCAACCTTCATTATTTCCTCCCTCTCCTCAACCTAACAACACAAATAAAAATCATTTTCATCCTAAACAACCTCAACTACCTACTCAACCTGCTCCAAATCTGAACAACAGGAAATTTCAACCTATGTACAACAATGATACAACTTATCATAATTATTCCTTGGAACTACAAAAGATAAATATTAGATCAAGAAAAATATTGCAATAACAACCCAAGATTATATAAAATGCAGAATCTAAGAAAGAAGACATTACCTTACCCCAACCAAAAACTCCTCCTTACCTTGAAATATTACAAGAAAATAAGATTTATACATTTGAGGAAAAATAACTTTTAGGAGAACTTAAGAATTTATGCATAAAGATACCTCCCTTACAATCCCTCAAAGATGTACCCATTTTCAATAAATATGTCAAGGAAAAATGACTTACAATATCAGGGAGGAGAAGAAAATATGCCCCTACCATAAATTTTATAGGACAATTAGTTGACCTTATGCTTGGAAAGTTGATTGTACCTAAATACTTGGATCCAGGAAGTCCTCTAGAAAATGTACACATCAACACCACCTTGGTCCAGAATACTCTTATTGATATAAGGGATGTTGTCAAAGTTATGATGAAAGATAATATGAAAATACTCAACATTCAGATATTTTTGAGAGATACCCCAACTGTCCTTCAACTTGTAGAAAGATCTATAGTCAAACTTGAAGGCATGTTGGAAGATATCATAATATCCATTGATTCTTGGGAGTACCCTACTAACTTTTGTGTCCTTCATCCCAAGTCACAATCTAATGAATATCCACTCATTTTTGGAAGGTCTTGGTTGGCCACAACAGACTCATACATTGGATGTAGATCAGGAAATATCACTATCACTAATAGCTTATCCCAAAATAAAATCGTTCTCTATACTCTTTCCCAACATTGATAAACAAAAAATATTCTAATGTTGGTGGAAGAGGAATAATACCTGACACAAACAACTTCCTATCCCATCTACAGAATCAATACTTCCTTGACCGATAACACAATTGATGAGGACACCTTACTTGAGAATTTTATACAAAATCAATATCCAAACGATGCATAAATAGAAGAGATAAATGATGATAAAAGATCTGAAATTTCTTCTGAAAATAATAGAGAATTATGGACATATTTTTTCACTGTTAAAATAGAACATCCAACTGTCAAAACCATAGAGATCATTCTTACAAAAACACTCAAAATAAACAATAAACTTACTAGTCAACAAGAACAAAGTCTATTTTTGGCACAAGGGCAGACCCAAGGTTCAACACTACAACAACGCACCAACAAAACCCTAACTACCGGCCCTTTCGACAACACCTGCAAAGCAGATGAAGTCTCACCTGAGGTAGATGCAGGGGTGGTTGCAGGACTCAGGTGTCTACAACCTTAGTTGGGACATAGATATGTGATTATAACACTAAATAGAGCACTTAGCAGTTAACATTCATCAATACTTGACCAATATCTACTTCATAGATAAAACATAACATCACAACATTCACCCAGATCTAATGTAATTAAGAACTTAGCACAAATAAATGGATCATCTCTAGCAGATTCAAGCACTAAGAACATTCACCTATGTCAGATCTACTCATCCAGATTCATCATAAGCACAAAGCATAAAAATATCTATCTAACCATATCAAAGCACTTAGTAAATAACACATAAACACATCATAACATTTCACAGAGCAGAATAATACAATATTTATGTGGTTCAACCCCACCCTGGGGCTACATCCACCAACTCTTCTTCTTTATTATCTACGATAGGTTACATGTATAGAGCCTCGAAACCCTTACTCTGTATAGGAAAGGGGATCTGTGCACCTTGCTAGATCCTCCTTCCTTGCATTATAGTACAAATCCTTTCACAATATGTCACAACCACTTGCACTCAACTCTGAAAGACTCTAACAGTATGCAAAAAGAAATTACAATCCATACTTACACTTAACATAACATCACATAGATGCCTCTTCCTTTTCTATCCCTCCTACATAGCCTAAGCATCTATTTATACATTACAAAATAGTCCTAAACATGGGTAAACCCATGGGCCGACATCCCATTCCAGTTACATATTCCCAAATCCAAAAAAGGACCCAAAAAGGGGCCAAGATCCCATGATATCCGCTTTGTCTTGTGCTCCGCCTTCGACAAGCTGTCGAAGTCCCAAAGTAGGTCATATTGACCAAGGATCTCCCAAAACTTGGTCAAGGGCCAACATGCCCCCAACACTCACCTGTGACTCGTCTCGAGTCACTCTGTTCTAGGTAAATCTGTCTCAAATGTCTCAAGCTTGGATCGAGCTTCTTTGACCTATTGCTTTGCCAAGGCCTACTGTTCGAGGAACTCTTGGATGACTACTTCATTTACTGGTCCTTTCAGGCATTGTTCAATTGCATTATCAACTTGCTCTAGCTTTTCTCCTTGGCCTTCTACCTCTGTATACAATTGGTAGGCCTTATCTTGTACAGGTTGGAGCCTCTGAGTTACTTCCATAATTCTTCTCTGGATAGTGTGTATCTACTACCGGG
This sequence comes from Picea sitchensis, assembly GCA_010110895.2. NCBI lineage: Eukaryota > Viridiplantae > Streptophyta > Pinopsida > Pinales > Pinaceae > Picea > Picea sitchensis. The sequence continues at coordinate 345,138 of SNQJ01S0003375.1, read as the reverse complement.
CGGTGTGTTTCTCTTGAGATCTTTTCATTCTTTCCACAACTGACAAGGGATTTAGTTGTGCCTGTAGCTTGATGCTTCACCTCCTGGAGCTACGACTCCAGTGCTCGTAATTCTGGACTCTCAGCGAGTCACTCACATGTCAAGGCATTGCAGTCAGTGAGCTACTTACATTCCCGAGTAAGAGCCTTTAGCCTTCCAAATGCGCTCTTGGCAGTTTCTTTTCTTCAGTCCCTCACATATTGTGGGGTATCGGGTACTGTGCATAGTTCTAGGTCTGCGATGCATTGCAGGAGATGTTGGATCACTTATCCAAGTTGTGCTACTTTCTATTTAACTCGATATTTCACCTTTAATTCTACTACTGTCACAGAGAGAAGTGCTATGTCGACCACTTCCTTTACTTCGAGTTTCTCCACGAGAAACTGTTCCTTTTCTTGCTGCAGTTGTGATTTTTCCTCATCAAACTTCGCCTGGAGAGCAAGCGTTTTCCATTTTGCAGCACTGCATTTCTCTATGACTACTCCCTATACTTGTGTCAAATCCTGGATGGCTTGCGTTGTTTCTTCCTGTGCTCGTTGAAGGAGAGATTCGACTGTATCAACTAAGCGGTGGAGTTGAGCTAGCTCATATCCCAATTCTGGATTTCCCGACACAGTGGAGACTGCGTGACTGGACTGTAGGGCTTGTTGTACCCCTTGGATTTCAATCTCGATTTGATCGTACATATCCTCTTGCTTTTCCTCTTGTTTTTCAGTTATTTCCATCGAAGCATCTTGCATGGCTACTATTAGAAAGTCGAATTCATCAGAGGTGAGGACGGTTTTCATCTTGGTCATGGTTGCTTTCGATTTCTTCCGGGAGGAAGCTTTCAGAGGTGAACCTTTCCTCTTCTTCAGGGGATCAGCCTCGTCTCCTTGTTGTTGTTCAACTTCTTTTTCATTCAACTCTTCACCATCACCTCCTTTCTTTGGTGATATGGAAACAATATTCATGGAGGTGTTGTCTAATTCATAAGCATATATGGTCTTCTTTTCCTTTTTAGGTCCAAGTGTATCCTACACAGTTTCTGGACTGTCAATGTCGAATATCTCTGCAATGTCTGCTAGAATGAGGAGGTCTACCGACTAGTCCTTGGTGATCTCCTCCAAGTCCTCCTCCATCATCTTATAATAGGATTGAAGTTGTTTCTTGTGTTCGTCAATGCGCACTGTGATGTAAATGAAATGTCAGTCCGTGTTGAACTTCATCAAGGGCTTGAACTGGTGTAGAGTGTTTGGAGTCATGCTAGGTTTGGACCGTATGGCTATCTTCAGCTGATTGTAATAGGTATGAAATAAATCATTGGACTGCCACTGTTTATTCATATCGCTGGAATACCACAGTGTACTGAAATTCACAACCAATGGTTCAAAAGGCTTGATGTCCAGGAAGGTCACACCTTTTGGCATCTCCCAGGCAATAAAAGCAACCAGGATCAATAGCCAGCTAAAATGAAATTCACACCCTTGATCCTAGGCTTCTCTGCAGTCAATTTCTAGATGGTTCACCAGGTACTTTGCCCAGTTCATTTGAAATCCTTCTGTGCACTTCCCTGTGAGGTTGACTACAAAACCGATGACTTGGGTGGGTCGATTCTTCCTAACTAACTTCCTTGAAATCAACTGATAGGCGAGACATACTACACCACTCTAGATAGAAGATACCTTGTAGCCTCGTGTTCCCTTCTCAACATCGCCATAAGTGTCCTTAATCTTCTGTGCAAGAGTGTGATGATCACGGTGCAAAAGAAAACTAGTCTGTGGGCTCAAATTCTCAACTGGAAAAAGTGTTCTTGGAGCATGGAGCGAGGGGATAAGTAGATAACTCGACAACAGGTCACTTTCAATGGGTATGAAGCCTTCATTAACTCTATTGTGTCCATTATGGAACAGTCCCAATGGTTAGATGGTGAGATATCTGTCCATAAATTTCTTTCTATCCATTCAGATTGTTGGTCTAACGGTTATAATGTCCCCAATGACTATATTGCTTCGTCATGGCGAAGTGCCATGTGTCGTTGTTCTGATATCCCTGCAAAGATCCAATTTGAAAAATTTTCCTTCTATGAGGTTCCCTTTGGAGCCTTCTACAACATGTTGATCTTATCTCTCTTCTTACTTAGCTTTCTAGCCTTCTTCCCAGTGAGCTTCGTCTCAGTATTCCTTTTCCCATTATGATTCTTATCTTCTTTTAACATGGTGACTTCGCATTGTTGAGATTCTTTCAAGGGTACTGTTCTTTCTTTATCTGGGATAGATATTTCAGTCCTTGGTGGGTCTTCTAGTGTTCTTGCAACTTTGACATCTATGTCATCGTTGTTAAATGGATGTGATATGTTCTCTTTCTCTTCAATCAAGTGTGCGATCCTTCTAGTTATAAAATCTTTTAATTCTTGCTTCTTCTTCTCTAAGACTTCTTCTTCTTCCTTCCTTCTAGTTTGATCTCTTTCAATCCAAGGATTTCCTAATAACATGGTAAATGGAGCATTGTTCTCAGTAAATTTAATAATCTCAAAATATTTCTCTGTCTAATTTCCCTTGGCATTCATAGGTATCCAGGTGAGCTTTCCACATAGGTGTATCATCTTTCCTTTGAATAGTCTTATTCCTCCAAGTGAAGCAGTCATAGCAGGTCTCCCTATAGCTTCCCAAGTTCTCTCTGTCATGATATTCACCCGTGTTTCCTCATCTAGAACACAATCAATGTCGAATTCTCCTATTCTTGCCTCAAGGTATTCTTTTTCTTTAAAGGCCTCTGATAGACTGGTATGTCGGTGATCATTCAGGGTTTCCTTCATTTATATCCATATGTTTTCTGATTCTTCCTGGGTTTTTATATTAGTTTCTAGATATGCCTTAGGGTTCTCTTGGTTCATATTCATTCATTCAACCTTAGGAATCATTTTAGGGCAATCCAATACTTCATGGTCCATAGATTTACAACAAATACAACTGGGTCTTCTTCCAGGGCATTCCTTAGCAATATGTCCTGATTTTCTACAACTATAACAGAGGGTTACTACTCTCTTTCTTATAAATTATCCCTAGCCTTTCCTGTACTATGTGATAGGATATTGGTAGCTAACCTGCAAAAAATTATTTCTAGGCTCCTGCATCCATTTGTTAGTCAAAACATTCTTTCTATGCATAGGTAGAACATATCTTTCACTATTTTTACCAGATCTACACATATCAAACCTTCTTTCGTCTACCAATACCCTAGTTTTCAAACTATGACAAACTCTATCAAACATACCTAGATCCATACTTTAGAAACAAAAATTTTCCACTTGTATTACTTCTACAGAGCATAAATCTTTCAGATCTAGAACTTTTCACTATTCTTACCTTTATTAGAGAAAAAAGCTTGCAGATCTTACCTCTAACCTCTTTTCTGGCTTCTTCCTCAAGCATAGAGCTTCACAGACTAAGTAGAGTACTGCACACTGGAGAAATAGATCTATACACAGAGATTTTTCAAAATTTCATAACGAATCTTTGCTCATAGATTATTCTTTCCCAGTTCCCAACAATCACAATTTTAGGTCCAATACTACGCACTTCAGCAGTAGATCTATGCACATAGCTTCTCTTTTCTTTAATTTAGTTCCCAACATTCACAGTTTCAGGTCCCGACAGTGGAACCATTTTTTGGCACAAGGGCAGACCCAGGGTTCAACACTACAACAGGGCACCAACAAAACCCTAACTATAGTCCCTTTCACCAACACCTGTGAAGCAGATGACGTCTCACCCAAGGTAGTGGCAGGGGTGGTTGCAGGACTTAGGTGTCTGCAACCTTAGCTGGGACAAATAGATGTGATTATAACACTAAATAGAGCATTTAATAGTTAACATTCATCAATACTTGACCAATATCTACTTCACAGATAAAATAGAGCATCACAGCATTCACCCAGATCTAACGTAATTAAGAACTTAGCACAAATAAATAGATTAGATATAGCATATTCAAGAACTAAGAACATTCACCTATTTAAGATCTACCCATCCAGATTCATATTAAGCATAAAGCATAAACAAATCTATCTAACCATCTCAAAGCACTTAGTAAATAACACATAAACACATCAGAACATTGCACAGAGTAGAATAACACAGTATTTAAATGGTTCACCCCCACCCCGGGGCTACGTCCACCAACTCTTCTTATTTATTATCTCTTCAATAGGTTACATGCATAGAGCCTCAAAACCCTTACTCTGCACAAGACAGGGGATCTGCGCACCTCGCTAGATCCTCCTTCCTTGCGTTACAACACAAATCCATTCACAATCTGTCACAACCACTTGCACTCAGGTTTGCAAGCCTCCCATAGTTTGCACAAAGAAATTACAGTCCATACTTTCACTTAGCATAACATCACATAGATACCTCTTCCTTTTCTATCCCTCTTACATAGCCTAAGCATCTATTTATACATTACAAAATAGGCCTAAACATGGGTAAACCCATGGGCCGACATCCCATTCCTGTTACATATTTCCAAACCCCAAAAAGGACCCAAAAAGGGGCCAAGATCCTATGATCTCCTCTTCGTCTTGCGCTCTGCCTTCGACGGGCTGTTGAAGTCCCAAAGTAGGTCATCTTGACCAAGGATCTCCCAAAACTTGGTCAAGGGCCAACAACTAATAGATGTGTTGAAAATAAATATCGAAGCTTTTGCATGGGATTATAAAGACATGAAAAACATACATCCTTATATCTTTACTCACCATATTTACATCAAGGAGGAATGCAAACCTATTGGGTATCCCCAAAGAAGGATGAACCCTGTAACGAAAGATATAGTTAAACAAGAACTTCAAAAGTTGTTAAATTCTAGATTCATATATCCCATCTTAGACAATGAATGGGTATCTCCTATAATTATTGTGCCAAATAAGAATGGGAAATGGAGGATATGTGTATATTACTGAGAGTTAAACAAGGATACCAAAAAATACCATTCCCTCTACCCTTTATTGACCAATTATTGGATTTCTTAGCTGGAAAATAATATTTTTCATTTCTAGATGGATTTAGTGGATACAACCAAATTTAGATCAGTCCTAAAGAATAGGACAAGACCATCTTCACTTGTCCCTGCGAAACATTTTCTTATAGAGTCTTATATTTTGGCCTATGTAATTCCCTAGACACTTTCCAAGTATATATTATTAGCATATTTTGAGAACTCATTCATGACAAAGTTGATTTCTACATGGATGACATTACCCCTTACAAAAATTCTTTAATGAAGCCTTGGGAAATTCAGAAAAATTTCTCCAAATATGTAGAGAAATGAACCTGTCGCTCAACAATAAAAAAATTGATATGATGATGAATGAAGGGATTGTTTTAGGACATCATCTACCCTCCAGAGGGATTGAAGTAGAAAAAAACAAAAACAAAATCATCTCCCTACTTCCTACACGTTTGAAACCAAAAGAAATGAGAATTTTCCTAGGACATGCAGGATACTATGGAAGGTTCATCAAGCATTTTAGTAAGATAACCTCTCCTCTCTTTTCCTTTCTATCCAAACATGTAGATTATTGATGGACCCCAAACTTCCAAAAATATTTTGAGACAATAAAAGAAAAACTCTCAACTTATTCTATATTACAAGGTCCCAATTGGGATCTTCCATTTCACATTCACAATGATGCACCAAAAAAGGTTGTAGGAGTAGTCTTAGGACAAAATGAATAAAATAAACCCTCTGAAATCTTTTTCATAAGTAAAAATCTGGTTGGTGCAGAGCTCAACTACACTGTTACAGAAAATGAACTTTTAGTAGTCGTCCATGATCTCAATAAATTTAGACATTATGTTACATGGTATAAATTTTTTGTACATACAAATCATGATGACATTATATGCTTTATGAATAAACCTAACATTAATGGTAGGATGATTAGACTATTTTTTTTATTACAACAATTTCATCTAACAATTCTTGATAATCCCAACAAGAAAAATGTAGTTGCATATTTTTTATCCATGCTAGCTAATCCTACTAAATAAGGCATGATCGATGAATGGTTTCTAGATGAGCACCTATTTTCCATATCAACACAAACCCCATGGTTCGCTGATATAGAAGATTATTTGACAATAGGAAAGTTCCCCCAACATTTTTCCTATAGGGAGATATGAAATATTTTCCACAAAGGTTCAACTTACACTTGGGTTGTAGGCTATTTGTTCAAATTTTTCCCAAACAAATGCATAAGAAAAAAAGAGGTGCATGATATCCTCCATGATTGTCATGATGAACCTTGCGGAGGTGATTATGCATCCAAGAGGACAACTTATAAGATCTTACAATATGGATATTATTATCCAACCCTACATAGATATACTCAACAATACACTTCACATTGTGATGAATGTCAAGGAATGGGGAGACCTACAAGGAAGAATGAGATGCATTTACAACCCCAAGATTCATTGGAACCATTTGACAAGTGGGGCATGGAGTTCATAGGTAAAATTGATCCTCCATCAGAGAAAAAGAAACACATATTGGTATGCATAGGCTATCTAACAAATTAATGGGTTGAATTAAAGGCCATGAAGGATTCCACCGAATCAAATGTATTTGCATTCCTCCAAGAGTGCATATTCGAAAGGTTAAGTTATCCAAGGGAGATAATCAAGGATCAGGGAACTCAATTTACATCAAGACTCATTAAAGAAATCATGAAGGAACATAGCATCCACCATATAAAGTCAAAACCCTACCATCCTCAAGCAAATGGGAAAGCCAAAGTCACCAATCGAGAGCTAGAAAACATCCTCACCAAAATAGTGAGAATGAACAAGAAATATTGGTCAAAGAAGCTCACATAATAAGAATGGGCATATGAAATTGCATGGAAAACTACCACAATGCTTACTCCTTTTGAATTATTCTATGGTAAGAAATCCATTCTCCCTATTGAATTTGAATATCATACATTGAGAACAACAACTGAATTACACATGAATTTACAATTATCACAAAGGGACAAATTGATCCAATTCGGTACCTTAGATGAATATCAGATGCAATCCCTCTTCAACACTGAAGTAGTGCAGCAAAAGATAAAGTATTGGCATGAAAAGAACATTAAGTACAACAAATTCAAATAAGGGGATTGAACTCTATTATACGACTCAATATTTAAGGACTTCAAAGGGAAATTGATGACTCGGTGGCTATGACCCTAGATTATTGAAAAGTATTATGATAATGGTTTACTTCATATCGTAACCATTGATGGGGAGGGAATATCCCTATTGGTGAATGGATCCAGAATAAATACTTACAATAATCCCCTGACAAAATAAGAATTCACATCAATAGTGATGAAACAAAATATGGATGTGATTGATAGCATAGATGTTCTCAATCCATCACAATCAAGAGATATGAAAAAAAAAGAATAACAATCTTGGATGAAAACCTACCAGAGGTATATAGGATAGATATGTGGGTGAAAAAATCCAATGGAGGCAGTCTCATATATGAGGAATAAATGAATATCCTCACCAAGAAAACATCCCAGAGGCTTGATGAGATAGGGCATTGGTGAAAACTGGTGATGGCACTTCTCTCTTGAGAAAAAAAAAGGAAAAAAAAAATTATACTAAAGTTTTGTTTTGCAGGTACCCAAAACTTCATTTTTGTAGCCATGTGCACAAGAATAAAATCACTAGTTATCAAGAACACAATAGGAATAATAATTCTTATGGAAATATTCCCTTGTGGACAGGTTAACTTTCCTTTGGATTACAAACCCTGTTGGTGCAATTATATGTTCAATAAATTGCAATCATTTAATATGTCAATCCGGTTTTGTAATCAATAGAGTTGATGTACTATATGTATTGATAATAGATAATTGTCTATTTCTGCTGAGTATTTTCTATCTAATAAACTATTTCTGAAACTTAAACACTATGTTTCACACCTTTCAAATAACACTCCACACATACAATTCAAAATTCAGAAAGAAAAACTGATCAACAAATGTATAATTCATAATTCTTGCTCAGGGGATGGATATGCTCATTGATGGCTCATGAAAGATAGATATGGGATATGATTCTATCTCCTGTAACAACCACACAATCAATCATTAAAATTATGCAAACCAAATTGAGCTAAAATGATGAAAGAGCATCATAAGCAACCAACCAACCAAGCAACATAAAAGGTGGAAGACAGCTGGAAGACCACTAGCGCATGTTTTTGGAAATGATTGTGAATCATTAATGTAATGGTTAAAGGGAGGCATACTTGCATATTATAAACAGATCATGAGTGATTCGCTCTCATATGTAGAAGGTAGATGCATTTATGCATAGTTAATGAAAGTAGGTAAGATTTGAATGATAGATTAGACAGTTTTAGGAGCAGGAGGGAAAACGGATATAGACACCCTCGCATTTGTATCATAGTAGAATTGTAACATTAGCATAGAGCAGAAGAAGAAGGAAGTTGTAGTAGAAAGTTGTAGAGAAGAATCCATGTACAGAAGCTTTAAATTAATATATGAAGCTTTGAATCAGACTCATGGTGTTATGATGTTTTTTGTTTATACATGGTGAATGGTATATTTACAGTGGTTTTATTCTTTATGTTATGCATTTGCTTTAATACTGTGTATATGTAGGATTTCATGTTGAATGTTTGAAGTCTAAGAGAGAGAGAGAGAGAGAGAGAATGAGTTTCAATTGTTTCTCTTCCTGAGTGAAAGAATTTCCTGCAAGGAGTGTAGTGAAATGTCCGCAAAGTGTGCGTTGACAAAGGTTTTGAGTTTTATCTCAGAAAGCTCAGGAGGGATACCGTTGTTCTCATTCCAGTAGAAGTGAAAAGGGAGCATGGGAGCTGTGCAAGGTGTGTGCAGGCTAGTTGATACCTTAGAAGTTATTAACTAAGGTGGAAGAAAGGAAGACTATTGTTGAGGAAGTGCACAGAGTCGAAGAGTCAAATACTTAGGAGTATTTGAAAGTCTGCCACAAAGAGTGCGCACAGGGGTCCTTTTGAGACTTGGGTTGCAAGTGAAAGATCAAGAGGGTTAACACCTTTGAAAACATCCAAAGGGATATGGAGATTGAAAACATCACACAGAAGTTAAGTTCCAGTAGAAGAAAACTGGTTCATTTCACAAGAGTTGTCAAGGAGGAAACGAGCAGTCGAAATTCTCCATGGAGAACTCATGAAGTCACGAGGACCATAGGATCCAGAGGAGTTGCAGGTTGGATAAAGGTTGGATGATCCAATTTCATTGGTGTCAAGGATCAATGAGGACTATTGATTGTGGTCAGTTTGGACCATTGGATCTGAACAAGAAGGAGCAACTGTGAGATCAGAAACCTCTTCGCTATATCGTGTATTGAGGTTTCAAAGGTTGGGAGGAGTTAGTTTCAACAACAGGAGCTGTGAAGTGGCGAGAGATGAGAGATCGTGTGAATACATGGCACATCTTTTAGGTAAGGACTGCAAGGGTGACAGGTGGCATACTCGTCGCCAGGTGGAGTCAAAACTTCATTGACTGTTTTAGGGTTTCCTAGGTTGGAGAGTCGGAAGCCTTACCTTAGGATTCATAAAGACGCAAAGTTCGAAAGTCCGAATTGGCGAAAAGTCCCATAGGGGAGCTAGCCTTTACTGAACGCATCGGGATTCGACATTTCGACACTTATGAAGACAAGTGATAGGGGTTCCTTGTTCCAAGATTCTCGAAATTGCAAAACGCGATATGGATGTGGAGGAAGATGTAGCCAACCATTTCAACAAATAAAATTTGTGAAGGGCGCGGCGTTATTGTGGTGAAGGAGATTTGGGTTGGCCCCTGGCATTTGTTCATGCAGGCTCAATTCATAAGGACATGTGGATACACCGTGAGTGTATGAGATATTCCCCGAGGGGAAATCTAAGAGTCAATCAGACTCAAGGACAGATTTAGAATGATCCTGAGCAGACTTTGACCCGAGGGTTCGAGGGTCTGCGTCAGTTGTGGTATCAGAGCACAAAAATGTTCTTTACTTTCTGTAGCAGAGGAAAGAGGAACATTTCTCATCCATGCCACCGAGAAGAAGAGATAATCCAATGCCAATGCCTGATCCAACAATGGAAAGAAAAATGCACAAATCACGTGCCAGGCTTGATGCCATGGAGACAACACAGAGACACACAATTAACATTGGAGATATCAGTGAAGCTGAAAGTGAAAATGAAGCTAGAAATGAAGGAGAATAAGTTTCAGTCGAGGATGTTGCAGATAAACACCTTTTCAGGGTTGTTGCAAGGATAGGTGCTAGAGAAAAGATGGATATTTCCATGTATGAGGGAAATTTAGATGTTGAAGAGATTCTAGACTGGATTAGAGCTCTGCATAAATATTTTGAATATGAGGATGTCGAGGAAGACAAGAAGGTCAAACATGCCATCACTAGACTTAAAGGGCATGCAACACTATGGTGGGATGAACTATCGGTTGAAAGACACTGCAAAGGCAAGAAAAAAATCAAGAGTTGGGATAAAATGGTTGCGAAGGAAAGCCAAATTCATACCCAAGGATTATCAAATCACTCTGTTTCAGAGGATGCAGAATTTGAGACAAAAGTTTATGTCAGTGAAGGAATACACTGAAGATTTATACAAGATAAACATCGGAATGGGTCATTGGGAAATTTATGATGAAAAGGTGTCAAGGTACATGAATGGTCTAGGATATGACATTCAAGATGAGATGAGCATGATAACCCTTCAAAATGTGGAGGATGATTATCAGATGGCTCTAAAAGATGAAGAGAAGGTGAGCTGAAAACAAGGTCAAAGAGGACGAGATAGAAGTCAAGCCAGAGGAAAAACAATTGCCCAAGACAAAACTTAGAAGTCTAAGGAAGAAGGGAAGAAACCTCAAACTTAGCATGAGAGAGGAGGAAGCTCATAGAGAGGGCAGTATGTCGATAGAAATACTTTTCCTTAAGCTAGAGGAAGATAAAGAGGTAGAGGAAATGAAGTGAAATGTTTTGTTTGTGGGAAAAATGGACATAAATATTATGAGTGTCCATATAGGAAGAAAGAAGGTGGTGAAACTCAAATTGCCGAAGCACAAGGATGGAATGTTGAGGTAGAATATGTTGAGGGCGGAAGATCTTTAATGATGAGGAAAGTTCTCTTAACGCTAGAGAAGGAGGTAGAGAACCTATCCCAAAGGAACAAACCTTTTTAGACTGCTTGCAAGACCAAAGATAGGGTATTCAAAGTCATCATGGATAGTGGTATCATAGACAATATCGTATCTATAGAGATGGTAGAAAAGCTGGAGCTGGAGACTATTGTACATCCAAGCCCATACAGAGTTTTGTGGCTACAAAAAGGATATAAGGTAAATGTCACTAAACATTGTTTAGTTGAATTTAAAATAGGAGGATATAAGGATGAAATATTATGTGATGTCATTCCCATGGATGTTTGTCATCTATTGCTGGGTACACCATGGCAATATGACAAAAATGTGATTCATGATGGGAGAAAGAACACATACACCCTGGAGAAGAATGGGAGAACTCACAAGTTGTTGTCGATTAAGGATAAAGAAGTGAAACCAAAGGTAATCAATATTGTACTTCTCATGAGTAGGAAGGAACTTCTTAATGAGATTAAGAAGAAGGAAGACACACAATTTATTGTGGTCAGGAAGCCAAAAATTGTTTTGACCAGTACAAGAGTGGATGATTTACTAGAAGAAATATAGGAGTTGTTTGGAAAGTTTGTTGATATAGTAGTGGATGAACTACCTTGTTCATTTCCACCGATCAGGAGTATAAGCCATCACATTGATCTTATACCTGGAGCCAGTTTATAAAACAAAGCAGTGTATAGATTGATGTTGTAGGAGAATGAAGAAGTCAAGAGATAGGTCCAGGATTTGATGGACAAAGGATTGGTTCGAGAAAGCTTGAGTCCATGCGATGTTCCAACAGTGCTTAGCCCAAAGAAATATGGAGGCTGGAGAATGTGTACAGACTTAAGAGAAATCAATAATATTGCCATTAGATATAGATTTCCATTGCCAAGGATGGATGATTTGATGGATTTCTTGAGTGGAGCAAATATTTTTTTCAAAGATTGATTTGAAAAGTGGATATCATCAAATTCGTATGAGAGAAGGTGATGAATGGAAGAAAACATTCAAGACGAATGAGGAGCTGTATGAATGGCTTGTCATGCCATTTGGTTTAACAAATGCACCTAGTACTTTCATGAGGTTGATGAATGAAGTCCTGAAGGATTTCATTGGGAAATTTGTCATCGTATATCTTGACGATATATTGATATTCAACAAGACAGAAGTAGAGAACTTAAAGCATTTAGCTGCAGTGATGAGGAGATTACAGCAAGAGAAATTGTTGATTAATATGAAGAAATCATCATTTATGAGGACAAAACTCATTTATTTGGGTTTTTTTATCTCTGCAAATGAGATGAAGATGGATCCAGAAAAGGTGGATGCAATTAAGAATTGGCCATCGTCGAAGAGTGTGTTTGAAGTTCAAAGCTTCCATGGTTTAGCTAGTTTCTACAGGAAATGCATCCAAAATTTCAGTGGGATTAGCACACCGATGATGGACACGGTGAAGAAAAGACGCAAATCTTTTCATTGGATAGAGGAAGCAGAGAAGAGATTCAATCTGTTGAAGAAGAAGATCACTAATCAACTAATTTTGGTTTTGCCAGACTTTAACAAGACGTTCTAGGTCAGGTGTGACATGAGTGGATTTGCAATTGGAGAAGTATTGAGCTAGGAGGACAGGCTGGTCGCATACTTCAGTGAAAAGCTAAATGAAGTGAAGATTAAATACTCAACATATGACAAAGAATTTTATGTTGTCATACAAGCGCTGAAGAAATGGAGACATTATTTGGTTCTTAAAGAGTTTGTTTTGTACAGTGATAATCATGCTTTACAATTCATGACTCAACAGGAGAAGTTGAATCAAAAGCATGCTAAATGGGTTGAATACATGCATAATTTTACTTTTGTAATTAAACATATTTCTGGAACTGCTAACAAAGTTGTTGATGCTTTGAGCAAGAAATGTTTGCTTATGCAGGAATTCAGAGTCAAAACTTTGGGTTTTGATAACCTCAAAGAAATGTACAGAGATGATCCAGATTTTAAAGAGGCATATGAGGCATCTGAGAATCCAATTCTCAGGGACAAAAGCCAGTGGACCAAATATATGATCCAGGATGGATTATTATTCAGGGGAAATCAATTATGTATTCCAAAATGCTCCATGAGGGAGAACCTGCTGAAGGAAAAACATAGTGGAGGATTGGTCGGACATTTCGGTCATGAAAAAACGTTCTCAAAGTTGAATGGCACATATTTTTGGCCAGGGATGAGGAAAGACATTAAGAAATTTGTGGACAGATGTAGGATTTTTCAGCACACAAATGGGAAAAGGTAGAACACAGGGTTATACCAGCCATTACCCATACCATAAAGGCTGTGGGATGCAGTGAACATGGATTTTATATTGGGACTACTGGGCTATCGGGATGCAAGGAACATGGATTTTATATTAGACTACTAAAGGATGCAAAGAGGCTATGACTCAATCTTTGTGGTAGTAGTTGACAGGATTTCTAAGATGGCACATTTTATACCATGCTAGAAAACTATACTACAACTCATATTACAACTTGTTTTTCTCAAAGAAGTCGCCAAACTTCGGCTTGCCAAGGTATAGTTTCGACATAGATACCAAGTTCATGGGACATTTCGGAGGAATTTATGGAGGAAGCTAGGACAAGTTTGTCTTTAGCTCAACATATCATCCCCAAACAAATGATCAAACAAAAGTGGTCAACAAAACTTTAGGAGACTTGTTGCTTGGGAGATTTTCTCAGGAGCCTAGTGACTGAACACCACAATCAGTGGGATCACATTCTACCATAGGCGTAATTTTATTATAATGATTTGATCAATAGAAGAAAAGGGTAGAGTAAATTCCAAATTGTATATGAAATGCAGCCAAGGGGAGTTTCTGAGTTGAAAGATTCAGAAAAAAAATGAATTCAAAAGTGATAGTGAAGAGGACTTTGCAGAAGAAATGAAGGAGCTCCACAGTCAAATCAAGGAGTGATTGTAGAGTTCAAGCCAGGAGTATAAGCATAGAGAAGATCAACACAGGCGATAACTTCAATTTGAAGTTGGTGATCTGATTCTTGCACATCCGAGGAAAGAAAGATTCCCAAGAGGAACATATAACAAATTGAAGATGAAAAATATTGGACCATGCAGAGTCATGAAGAAGTTTGGGGAAATGCATATGAGACCACCAATGCATGTTTTTGGAAATGTTTTTGAAGCATTCATGTAATGGTTAAAGGGAGGCATACTTGCATATTGTAAATAGATCATGAGTGATTTTCTCTCATATGTAGAAGGTAGAGTCATTTATGCATAGTTAATGAAAGTAGGTAAGATTTGAATGATAGATTAGACAGTTTTAGGAGCAGGAAGGAAAACAGATATAGACACCCTCGCATTTGTATCATAGTAGAATTGTAACATTAGCATAGAGAAAAAGAAGAAGGAAGTTGTAGCAAAAAGTTGTAGAGAAGAACCCATGTACAAAAGCTTTAAATTAATATATGAAGCTTTGAATCAGACTCATGGTGTTATGATGTTTTCTATTTATACATGGTGAATGGTATATTTACAGTGGTTTTATTCTCTCTATTATGAATTTTCTTTAATACTGTGTGTATGTAGGATTTCATGTTGAATGTTTGAAGTATGAGAGAGAGAGAGAGAGTGAATGAGTTTCAATTGTTTCTCTTCCTGAGTGAGAGAATTTCCTACACAGAGTGCAGTGAAATGTTCGCAAAGTGTGCATTGAAAAAGGTTCTAAGTTTTATCTCAGAAAGATCGTGAGGGATACCATTGTTCTCATTCCAGCAGAAGTGCAGAGGGAGCACCAGAGTCATGCAAGGTGTGTGCAGGCTAGTTGATACCTTAGAAGTTATTAACTAAGGTGGAAGGAAGGAAGACTACTCTTGCGAAAGTGCAGAGAGTCGAAGAATCAAATACTTAGAAGTATTTGAAAGTCTGCCGCAAGGAGTGTGCACAGGGGTCCTTTGAAAGATCAGGAGGGTCATCATCTTTGAAAACATCCAAAGGGAGACAGATATTGAAAATGTCACACAGAAGTTAAGTTCCAGTAGAAGAACTGATCCAGATTATTTTCGACACGAAATGAGAGCGGAGATATAATAAAGAAATGCACAGAGATATCACGTATATCCAGTAACATAAAAGAAATATATCAAAGATGCAACCATAAGCACATAGATATAGTAATACACGATTTCTATTAATCAGAGAAATGTACAGAGACTGTAAAAATACAGAGTGAAAGACTCACTAGAATGGTAGGAGCTTATCTCTGAGAAGAGATGTGATGGCTACTCGCATTCGCAAGAAGATGATTACAATGAGGATTTGAAGGCCCTTTTACAATAAACGGGAATGCCAAAATTCCTAGACATCCAAAAACCTAACCCTAGGAGATGAAGCGCCAAAAGTCATGTGGGCCCCGTTTGGGTAAGTGAGTACATCAACTTCCCGGGGTCGTAACTTTTGCATACGATCTCCGTTTTAGGTGTGTGATAGCTCGCTGGAAAGATATTGTCGAGGAGATTCATTTTGGGGGCCCAATAATGCCTTTGACTATCATTGACAACCTCGATCTCGAAAAACCTTCATTTGGACCCTCAAAATGGCCCCGGAAGTTAAAACCTGCTCAAAACAGTAAATTGCCAAAATGGCTAGAAAACTGTTTTGAGCCATTTGGAAAAGGTGGGTGGCCACCGATATCCACCTGGATCAAGAAAACTACATCATTTCGCAAGAGATTTCAAGGAGGAAACGAGCGGTTGGAATTCTCCGTGGAGAACTCGTGAAGTTGCGAGGACCATAGGATCCAGAGGAGTTGCAGGTTGGATAAGGGTTGGAGGAACCCATTTCGTTGGTGTCAAGGATCAACGAGGACCATCGATTGTGGTCGGTTTGGACTGTTGGATATGAACAACAAGGAAAAACTATGAGATCATAAACCTCTTCGCTATATCGCGTATCATTGTTTTGAAGGTTGGGAGGAGTCAGTTTTAACAACAAGAGTTGCAAAGTGGTGAGAGCTGAGAGCTTGTGTGAATGTGTGGCAAATTTGTTAGGTGGGGACCACAAGGGTGATAGGTGGCATACTCATCACCAGGTGGAGTCAAAACTTCATTGACCTTTTCAGGGTTTCCTAGGTTGGAGAGATGGAAGTCTTACCTTAGGATTCGCGAAGACGTGAAGTCTGAAACTTTGAATCAGTGAAAAGTCCCATAGGGGAGCCAGCCTTTGCTAAATGCATCGGGGTTCAATGTTTCGACACTTTCGAAGACAAGTGATAGGGGTTCCTTGTTACGAGAATCCTGAAATCACGAAACGTGATATGGATGTGGAGGAAGATGCAGCCAACCATTTCGGCAAATCGACATTTCGGGTTTTGGCAGTAGAGAGCTAAGAAACTCGACAATAGGGATCGCGAAATTGCGAGACCCAAAGTCCTGAATTTGTGAAGGGCGTGACGTTATTGTGGTCAAGGAGATTTGGGTTGGCACTTGGTGTTTGTTCACACAGGCTCAATTCATAAGGACCTGTGGATACACCGTGAGTGTATGAGATATTCCCTGAGGGGAAATATAAGAGTCAATCAGACTCAAGGGAATATTTAGAACGATCCTGAGTGGACCTCGACTCGAGGGTTTGGGGGTTTGCGTCATAAAAGGACTACCAAGAATGGTAAAAGCACTCCATTATAAGCACATGTATGGTGAGAGATGGAGGTCTTAATTGCACATGTTTATGTAAACTGTAACCTAATTAATTCTGGGAAGAAAGCTAAGTATGGTAGGATGATCCATTGCAGGATGATGTATAGTGAAATATAGAGATCCAAACCATTGTTATATATGCATAATGAAAAGAACACTATATCATTTGTCTAGGAAAAATATTAAAGAACTTAAAATGAATAATTGTCCTCACATACTCACACAAAGATGTCAAACCATTACTCAGAGATCTCATATACACAACTATTTCTTATTCAAAATTACCATACATCTAGAAGACCTACTACCAAATGCATCACTGAAACATATCAGAGAAGGAATCAAATGTTGTAATCAAAATATGAAATTATTATGTTCACACGCACACACAGGAAATCAAAATCATATTCACAATTAATTAAAAATATACTTACCTTAGTTGGGTCGGTGGGCCCTTGCCATACCAACAAGGTATCTCTTAAGGGAACTTACAGTAGGGAAGGTGTAAACACAAACATATAATATATAAACATAAATTATATCATTTCTTCATAAAAATGGAGATGCAATTTACAGTCGTTCTAGAACAAAACTTACAACAAAATTGTTCATTTCTTTATTTCTCTCTATATCCTATCATCTATGAGGCTCTCTCATTTAAGTATAAGAATCTATTACAACCCAAGTCTAAATATAACATCAAAAATTTGTATAACTATTACAATTGGATGATATATCGATTCTTAAGGAAACAATTTCATCCTCATGACATGAAGTGCATGAGTGATGACATGTATCGTGTCCTCCAATGAACAAAGAATGTTTGAACCAACAAAATTCCTTGAACTCATCGAGAACAATCTCATTCCAATAGCCAAGCCTGGGAATTCAGAACAGATACCAAACACACATAACTACATAATCTTGGTACCGGATGGGTGTAACAAACGATACGAGACACACATAGGCATATATGTCAGTAGTGGATGAGCATAACAATCAGTATCATACGCACACAGACATACAAGTTGGTACAAGATAATCTTAACAAAAAGGTACCGGATGAACTCAGCAACAAGTACTAGATGACCTCAGCAACGAGTACCAAATGATCCCAACAACGAGTACTGGACTATCTCAACAACATGAACTATTAGCATGAACTCTTCTTGAACCATCCAAAGTAATTAGAAGTTTATTTGAACACCAAATATCCAATCCTAATTATTAATAAATCACTAGAAATTATGATTAAACATCAACTACCTCATGGGTACACAAGAATTTCTTAAAGGGCATGTTTAATATCCCTAGGCCGAACCCAATTGAAAATGTAAATGCAAATGCACTTAAGTTGGTGAGCTGTTTGATATCATTTTTATATGCACATTTCATGACATAGTGTGTGCATGTACTGCGCAGTAAAATGATAAAGTGTGCACATTCCAGGATACCGCGCGCAACAACTTAAGTGCGCATGATTTTGAGGCCAGGGAGTCTTTGTGTATATGTTGTGTTTTATAGGTTGGTGAGCCATTTTGTGATTATTAGGTTGGAGAGCCTAGATGTTAAAGGCCAGTGCACCTATTTTGTACATATCTCATCATTAATATAAAATACATCACTGCGCGTAAAACGACCACGACAAAGGAGTATAGGGGGCTAAACTCCACTAGTTAGGGAAAGGGTGGGGGCTAAGCCGGGGATCTTAATCCAAAAAGGAATATTGTATTAATATTTATTAAAGTATAAAATATGGATAATTTTTTATCCTAAGTTCTAAAGATGGGGACAAGTGGACCAAATTAGCTCCCAACATGACAAGTGTCAAGATGGGGACAAGTGGACCAAATTAGCTCCCAACATGACAAGTTTCAAGATGGGGACATGCATACATATTCTTTGGACTTAGTTTATTTCCCATCATTCTTTTCCATCATTCCTTCCAGCATTCAACCATGATTCCATGACCATTTCACTCACACAGTTAATTATCCTTCATACATTCCTGTCACAGTACGTGAACTTGGATCCGTAACCATAATTGTTTATGTAGTTGTTTAGCTTGGGAGTTGGATTGAAGAAGTGGCTTGTCAAGCCCGTGGGATATTGAAGATGTGGGTTGTGAGGCTAGTGAGCAATTTCTCTCTGGGTGAGAGAATTGTTGGAAATTGTTTTCCTAAAGGTGCTAAACTATAGCTATAGGGCTCTGAGACTTCATGTTCAGCCTATTGTTGAAGCCCGGAAAGGAAGTGGGGCAGTCAAAGGAATATTGAGTAGAGAAGGGGCACACTTCCTGGGGTGGGACAGGCATGTGGGGAATGAAGGACTGTAGGCTGTTAGTTTGATTTGGTTCTTGTGACAAAGTATTCCCTATTGTCTATGAGCCATTAGTTTAGTTAGAAATCCTTTTACCCAGGTGGATTTTAGTCCCAGCTCAGGGGTGACCCACTCTTGAGAGTAATGAGAAGTGTGGTCTAAAGCTGGGAGGTTCGTGGAAGGTCTGCACACAGTTGGTGATATTATTACCAAGAGAAGTGTCAACTGTGCGATAAATTTCCATGTTGCATTATTATTTACGTGCTTAATTTTATGGGCTGGTCCTATATGTGGTTGTAACTGTATTTATATTTATGGGTATTTCATGTATATGTTGCATGTGTATGTTTACTGCTATTTCAGTATGAATCCATGCATTTACATAATGTATTTTTCTGTTTACGTTTTATATATAAATTTCCGCAAGAGTTTTGTCTGTATATGTTTTAATTGCAAGTAGTTTGAAAAAATTATGTGGCATAACTCAGTTGGATGTTGGGTATGTTACAATATGTTCCGCAGAGAGAGAAAAAAGCGTTCTCTCGTGTATCATTCCTCCGAATGGATGGTCGGGGATGTTACAATATGGTATTAGAGCTTTAGTTTTCAACATTGATCCTGGATGGCCGATAAAGTTGAGTTGAAGTGTAATTTCATAGAGGATTTATTTCGAAGTGGCCAAATTTCGAGTTTTAGAGTACCATGGTAAAAAGTAACAACAATTGTGTGGAATTGGGAAAAATCCCAATTTCCATTGTTAAATTCATTGAGAAAATTGAGAAATTCGGCCAAGTAGTGGGATATTATTGATTTAATATCTTTTATAGCAAATTCATACCTGGAATGGGTTGAATTTGAAGTTACAGTGAAGCCATGACAGATGGAACAAATTTAGTAATTAAAATTCTTAATCCCTGAATTGAGTTTGGGAAAAAAAATTTTCCAGAAATGTCAAGCCACAACGATTTTTTGTTGTAGAGGTTGAATTAGTGTTATCGAGGTGAAATTGAGCAAATTTTTATAGTTGCAGAATTTCTATGGTAAATTGTGGAAAAAGTTAGAAAAAAGCCCCAATTTCTACAACGGAATTCACAAGGAATTGTTGCGTATAAAAATAAATGTGCGCAGGTGGGTGCACTAAAACTGCATGATGCGCAGTAAAAAGCTTATGATATGTAAAAAATTGGGCACTGCGCGAAAAAATGTTGGCGTGTGAGCGAGTGCACTAAAATTTGGTACCACGCGGAAAAATATTGGTGTGCTGGTGTGCGCGATAAATTTTGGGCACTGCGTGGAAAAATATTGGTGTGTTGGTGTGCGTGCTAAATTTTGACGTCGCGCGAAAAAATGTTGGTGTGTGGGTGCACGCGCTAAATTTTGGCACCACGCGGAAAAATGTTGGTGTGCGGGTGCATGCACTAAATTTAGCATTGTGCGGTGTGCACACACATAATAATGGTGTGCAAAGTATTGGCATAGCGTAGAGGAATTTTGTTGGTGTGCGCAAAATATGGGTATATATTGTCACACGACAATTTAGTTAGTGGTGCACGCAGAGTTTTGGTGCACGATAGGGGCATACTAAACTCTGGCATGGTGCACCACATAGAGTGAAATGTATGTGGAATATCAACATGCAACACAAAAATTTCATGCAATAGGTAATAGTGCAAAAACCAAAACTGCGCACGGTGGATATTGGCGTGCGATACAAAGTAGTGTGCGCAAGTTATTGGCGCGACAAAGAACTGATGCACATTGGTTATAGGTGCACGAAGAATGGATTACCTTGTGGTGTTTCTTCGCATACTATATATGGGTGTACAGGTTGAAATTTTCTTGCACAAAGTCATTTGAATGGTGAACAACAACAGAAAACCAACGAATTTCTGCGACATTTTTTACTATTTGAACGTAATATTTTGCAACGCGTTTTTTAGGACCTTAAGAGGATTTTTAGCTACTCAATAACCACAAGAATAGAGTGTAACAAGGTACACTCTATAATTTTAGCTCAAATAAAAGAGCTCAGAGAGATCTTTCTAATGGTGTAAATCATTCGACAAACGAAGCTTTTATGAGAAGGTTACAACACAAACAATGGAGGGTAAATTTTAAGACCCAACTAACTTCAAAGAGCCATAACTTTCTACTCTGGAATCAAATTTAGGTGCAGGAGTAGTCAATGGAAAGATATTGAACCATATAAGACATTCCTAGAGATAAATTAAATTTTTGGGCATGTTAAAAATGCTTAATATGGAAAATAAGGTACTTGTATCATTCCATACCAAAAACATGAATTGGCCTAGAACTTCAACAGGCTGTAACTAGCAGCTCAGAACCCAGAAAAAGGTGAAACTTGGACAGAGTGTCCATAATATGTATATGAAGAATCCCAATGGATATCCCATGAAACTTCCAATGGAGTAGGTGAAAAAATGCATATTTACAATGCAGAGATGTGCCAAGTTGAAGAATGAACAGAAAAATTGATGGGCAATTTTCAAATAACCATAAATTTTTGCTCAAGACTCGGAATTGATCATGGAAACAAGCGTTGGAAAGGTATCATATAGTAGAATATAATCATTCACCCAAAAAAATGATATATGCATTCAATATTTTGGAAATCAGAATAAATAATTATGATATATTATTGAATCAGAATGGTTCATATTTTCATGAAACTGTTGAAAGAGTTAGCCTAACAAAGTTTTGTTGGATTTACATTTTGCAAAGTTAACAACAACTAGATCAGATTAGGATCAACATAGATTACAAAGGAATGTAAGAGGCACAAGGGACTTATAGCTAGGAATATTAAATCAGAGGGATGGATCTTCATTTGGGCATTGAAGGAATAAACTCCAATGGACATGGAGAAGGAAGGGATGAAAACATGAATATGGTAGAGACCATTAAAAATTTGCAGAAGGATGTCCAAATCCTTAAAGCTGATAAATAAAGGCTTATGAGAGAGAAGGAGAAGCAGGATCACTTCAACATGAAGTTAATGCAGAACTTGAACATAATAGAAAATAAATTGGATAAGGAGAGTGGCTCAAGCAAATTAGGAAGTCATAGGTCTCTTGATGAGAAAATAATAGCAAGAAGTGTTAGTAGACATCACCATCAATCCCTGAGGAATTTCAATAAGAGGGAACACCACAACTCAAGTCCATCCCCTGTGAGGAAGCATAAAAGGTATGGGGTGGATGAGATACGAGGAGAAATGAACAAAATTAAACCTCCTACATTTGATGGTGAGCACAAGAAGGATGAAGATGCAAAGACATGGATGTTGGGCATGAGAAACTATTTTCAGTTGCATAATTATTCATCTCATGTAGAAGATAGAATTTCCATCTATCAACTCAAAGGAAAGGCATCCATGTGGTGGGATCAACTTGTGTAGGTGCAACACATTAAGAAGAAAAGTGTTACTTGGAGAGAATTCAAGAAGTATTTTGAGAAGTAATACTTGACTAATAGATACTATGACAAGAAAATGAAAGAGTTCTTTGAACTCAATATTGGGAGTATGACCATAGATGAATATGAGAGAAGGTTTTTAGAAATGTTGAAGTATGTCTCTTTCATCAAAGATGATAGAATTAATATTCATAGGTATTTCAGTGGATTGCAAACCTCCTACATTTGATTGTGAGCACAAGAAGGATGAAGATGCAGAGACATGGATGCTGGGCATGAGAAACTATTTTCAGTTGCATAATTATTCATCTCATGTAGAAGATAGAATTTCCATCTATCAACTCAAAGGAAAGGCATCCATGTGGTGGGATCAACTTGTGCAGGTGCAACACATTAAGAAGAAAAGTGTTACTTGGAGAGAATTCAAGAAGTATTTTGAGAAGTAATACTTGACTAATAGATACTATGACAAGAAAATGAAAGAGTTCTTTGAACTCAAGATTGGGAGTATGACCATAGATGAATATGAGAGAAGGTTTTTAGAAATGTTGAAGTATGTCTCTTTCATCAAAGATGATACAATTAAGATTCATAGGTATTTGAGTGGATTGCCATCATTCATCAATGAAAAAATACAGTATGATGATCCTGAGACATTGGAGGAGACCATAAGGCGAGCTAAATGCCTTTATGATCAACAAAAAGCAAGGCCAAATTTCCAAAAAGATTGGGAAGACAAAAAGAAATTCAAGATGGATCAAAGGAAGAAGGGAACTAAGCCACCATTCTTCAGAAATAATACTTAGGGACAACCAAATTCTAGAGAACCTAGAACGATTGAGACATGGGGTCAAAGGCCAAGGCAACCACCTATTCAATTTTGGGGTTGTAAAGTAGATCATTTGTTTAGGGATTTCCCTCATAGAGGTGAAAAAGTGAGGTATGTTCACAATGTACAACAAGATGAAATAGTGGAGGACATGGGAAGAAATGTATCGAGGATCTATGCAGCCCTGAACAACAAGAAATCAGAGTATCAGTCACATATGATTGAAGTGGAAGGTATAATCAACAACCAAACCATTTCTTTTTTAATTGATTCAAGAGCTAGTCATATTTATATAGATCCTAAGATGGTGGAAATTTTTCATTTTCCAAGAAGAAAGCATGGAAAATCTTTGTTGGTGTAGCTGGCTACTTGAGTCAAAAGAAAATTTAATGAGATGGTTAATTCATGTCTTGTGGACATGAATGGACTGAACACCAAGGAAGATTTGAACATCTTGCCTTTAGGTTCGTATGACTGTCTAATTGGTAAGGATTGGTTGGACCAGCATCATGCTATCCTAGACTGTCATAACAAGAAATTCACTTGCTTGGATGAGGAAGGGAGCCTAAGGAGAGTGCAGGGAATTCCCAAGGCAATAACCATCAGAGAAATTTTAGCATTGTAGTTGAAGAGATGTTACAGAAAAGGGTGTCAAATATTTGCAGCTCATATGGAAGAGACACCTAAAGATAAGGTGCCAAATTCAGAAGATTATGCAATCCTGGAGGATTTTGAAGATGTGATCAAGGAGGTATCAGGACTACCCCTAAAGAGAGATATTGATTTCTCTGTAAATTTAATTCCTAGAGCAGCTCCAGTGTCAAAGACTCCTTACATAATGAGTACACCAGAGCTGAAGGAGTTGAAAATGCATCTTGAATAAATTATGAAGAAGGGGTATATACACCCAAGTGTGTCACCTTGGGGTGCCCCAGTATTGTTCGTGAATAAGAAATATGCTACATTAAGATTGTGCATTGATTTTAGATAGCTGAATAAAGTGACTGTAAAGAACAAGTATCCTCTGCCAAGGATTGACGATCTCTTTGATCAATTGAAGGATGCAAAGATATTTTCAAAGATAGATCTTAGGTCATGATACCATCAAGTAAGGATTAAGGATAAATATATCAGAAAGACCACCTTCAAAACAAGGTATGGTCATTATGAGTTCACAGTGGTGCTATTTGGGTTGTCAAATGCACCAGCTATTTTTATGTGCTTAATGAATGGTGTTTTCCGAGAATATTTAGACAAGTTTTTCATTGTCTCTCTAGATGACATTCTTATACATTCTAAGTCAGAACAAGATCATGAGAATCATTTGAGAATGGTGTTTCAAGTATTAAGGGACATAAGTTGTATGCCAAGTTGAGAAAGTGCTCATTTTATCAGAAGAAAATTCATTACTTGGGACATATCATTTCAAAGGATGGGATAGCAGTGGATCTTGAGAACATATAAGGCATTAGAGAATGGTCGGAGCCAAAGAATGTGACAGAGGTAAAATCATTCATGGGCCTTGCAGGCCACTATAGGAGATTTATTGAAGGATTCCCAAAGATTTCACATCGAATCACTTCCTTGCAAAATAAGGGTGTGAAGTTTCAGTGGACATTGGATTTTGAAAAGAGTTTCAAACACTTGAAACAATTGTTAACAAATGCTCCAATAATAAGGATTGCAGACCCAAATGAAGACTTCATTGTATGCATAGATGCATGTAAAGAAGGAATTGGTGGAGTTCTCAGTCAAAATGGGTTTGTTATATGTTATGAATCAAGGAAGTTGAAGGAGCATGAAAGACACTATGCCACTCATGATTTGGAGTTGGAAGCCATAGTGCATGCCTTGAGGAAATGGAGACACTACCTCATGGGGAAAAGATTTGAGCTAAGGATAGACCATAATGGTCTGAAATATTTATTTGATCAACCAACTCTAAATGCTAAGCAAAGTAGGTGGTTAGAATTTCTCGGTGAATATGAATTTGATATAAAGCATATCAAGGGGAAAGAGAATAAAGTGGTTGATGCACTCAGCAAAAGAGTGCATGAATTACATGCTACAACCATTAGCATGTACCAATTGGATTTGAAAGATAGAATTATAGAGGCTACCAAATTAGATTTGCAATATAAGGAATTAGTGGCAAAATTACAACAAGGTAATTTGAAATAGAAAATTGAAGAATACAAGCTAGATAATGATGAAATTATCATGTACAGGGGTAGAATTTATGTACCAAATTCCGTGGAATTTAAAAATATGATATTGGGAGAAATGCATAATGTACCTTATGTTGGGCACCCAGGTTATCAGAAAACTATTGCAGCTGTCAAGAGCCAATATTATTGGCCAGGAATGAAGAAAGAGGTTGTTGATTTTATTTCCAAATGTTTGGAATGTCAAAAGGTAAAGGCTGAGCATAGACACCCAATTAGTTTTCTACAACCATTACCCATTCTTGAGTGGAAATGGGAAGTTAGAACAATGGATTTCATCACCAAACTTCCTAGAACAAACAAAAAACATGATTCTATCATGGTAGTGGTGGATAAGCTTACTAAAGCTACCCATTTTATTCCAGTTAAGCTCACCCACAAGGAAGCCAACATTGTTGATGTTTAAATGAAAGAAATTGCTCGATTACATCGCATACCCAAGACAATTGTGTTTAATAGAGATCCAAAATTTACCTCAAAATTTTGGAAAGGATTATTTAATGGATTTGGAAAAAATTGAATTTTAGCACAACTTATCATACAGAATCAGATGGACAAACAAAGAGGGTGAATCAAGTGATTGAAGATATGTTGAGGATGTATGTGATGGATAAACCATCAAAATGGGAAGACTACCTACACTTGGTATATTTTTCTTATAACAATGGGTACCAAGCATCTCTAAAGATGAGCCCATTTGAGGCACTTTATGGTAGAAAGTGAAACACACTGGTAAGCTGGGATAACCCAACAAATAGAGCAGTAGTTGGGCCAGAGTTACTCAGGGAAATGGAGGAGAAAATGTTGAAAATAAAGAAAAATTTAAAGGCTTCCCAAGATAGGAAGAAAATCTATGCTAATAAGGGTAGAACTCACAAGGAATTTAAAGTTGGAGACCATGTATTTTTGAAAGTGAAATCCAACAGAAGTTTCCTGAAGTTGGGAAATTTTTCAAAGTTGGCATCTCGCTATTATGGGCCATTTGAAATATTAGAGATGATTGGTCCAGTAGCTTATAAGATTTCATTTTCTGCATCTATGTCTGTTCATAATGTATTCCATGTATCATTGCTCAAGAAATATATGCCTGATGCTAATCATGTTATTGACTGGAATGTGATTTAGGTGGAGCGAGAAGGCACTTTTCAGGTGCATCTGGTACACATTTTGGATCGCAAAATCAAACAGCTCTGGAATTGATCCATAGGGATTGTAAAGGTCCAATGGACCTTGTACGGTCTTGAGGATGCTACTTAGGATCATGAGGATGCAATGTGGGCAGAATACCCACATCTATTTGAGGATTTTTTTTTTCTTTTTGAATATGTGTGTACTTAATGCACTGAGGATAGTGCATAAATAAGGGGAGGGGATTGTAATATCCCTAGGCTGAACCCAATTGAAAATGTAAATGGAAATGCACTTAAGATCGTGAGATGTTTGATATCATTTTTATATGAAACTTTCATGACATAGTGCATGCATGTACCGCGCAGTAAAATGATGAAGTGTGCACATTCTAGGATACCCCACACAACAACTTAAGTGCATGCGATTTTTAAGCCAGAGATCCTTTGTGTATATGCTATGTTTTATAGGTTGGCAAGCCATTTTATGATGATTAGGCAAGAGAGCCTAGATGTTAAAGGCTAGTGTGCCTATGTTTTACATGTCTCATCATTAATATAAAATACATTGTTGCGCACAGACCGACCACGATAAAAGAGTATGGGGTACTAAAATTCACTAGTTAGGGAAAGGGTGGGGGCTAAAATTTAAGGAAAAGGGGCTAAGCCAGGGATCTTAAGCCGAAAATGAATATCATATTAATATTTATTAAAGTATAAATTATGGATATTTATTTTATCCTAAGTTCTAAAGATGGGGACAAGTGGGCCAAAGTAGCTCCCAACATGACAAGTGTCAAGTTGGGGACAAGCATACACATTGTTTGGACTTATTTAATTTCCCATCATTATTTTCCATCATTCTTTCCAACATTCATCCATGATTCCATGACCATTTCACTCACGCAGTCAATTATCCTTCATACATTCATGTCACTGTAACTGAACTTGGATCCGTAACCATAACTATTTGTGTACCTAGTTAGCTTGGGAAATGGAATGGATAAGTGCGTTGTCAGGCCCATGGGATATTGAAGTGGCAGGTTGTCAGGCACATGAGCAATTTCTCTCTGGGTGAGAGAATCATTGGGAATTGTTTTCCTGAAGGTGTTAAACTACAACTACAGGGCTCTGAGACTTCCTGTTCGACCTGTTGTTGAAGGCCGAGAAGGAAGTGGGGTAGTCGAAGGACTGTTGAGTAGAGAAGGGGAACACTTCCTAGGGTTGGATAGGCATGTGAAGAATGAGGGAATGTAGGCTGTTAATTTGATTTGGCACCTGTGACGAAGTCTTCCCTGTTTTTTATGAGCCATTAGCTTGGTTAGGAATCCATTTACTCGGGTGGATTTTAGTCCCAGCTCAGGGGTGACCCACTGCTGAGAGTGATGAGAAGTGTGGTCTAAGGATGGGAGATTTGTGGAAGGTCTGCACGTAGTTGGTGATATTCTTAGCAAGATAAGCTTCAACCGTGTGATAAATTTACATGTTGCATTATTATTTACGTGTTTAATTTTATGGGTTTATCCTATATGTGGTTGTAATTGTCTTTATATTTATAGGTATTTCCTGTATATGATGCATGTGTATGTTTATTGTTATTTCAGTATGAATCCATGCATTTACATAATGTATTTGTTTGTTTACATTTTATATATAAATTTCCACAAGAGTTCTATGTGTATATGTTTTAATTGCATACAGTTCGAAAAATTTATGTGGCATAGCTCAGTTGGATTTTGGGTATGTTACAGTATGTTCCGCAGAGAGAGAAAAAAACATTATATCGTGTAGCATGCCTCGACATGGGTGGACGGTGATGTTACAGCATGTCTAATGAGGAAAATAGGAAGACAATGCATCGATATTAGGAAAAATTGGTTATGATATGGGTAAGATAAGGAAATTGGAAGTGACAAAAAGGAGGCTCAAAATTTCCCCATTGCCTAAGTCATTGCATGACCTCATGCAAAACTGTTGAATCATTCTTCAAAATTTCAAAAATGGTGTTGATCCTCTACCTTTCTTGAATATTAGTTATCTGGTTTTAAGATATCCATCCCTGAAACCTCATACTTGATCTCCCTCTTAATTACTTGTGTATACTGTATTAGGTGAAAACATTTGTTCAACTTGGCAAAGACTTCATCATGCTCTCCCTATAGTATGGAGTTATTCTCCTTTAGTTGTGTGTTCTCTTTCTTGATATTCCTATACAACACTTTATACTCCTCTATTTATCGCTTCAACCCTGCATTTTGTTTTGTAAGATTTTTAACTTTTACTTCTAATTGATGTTTGGTCAGAGAGCTAACTGGTTCTTCAACTTCTTTCTATGTTATCTCTTCACTGGATTCAACTTCTCTCCTTAAGTCCTTTAGTGTTTCTATCACCAATTCCTATGCTTCACTAATAGTCGCTACATACATTTCGTCTTGCTCTAGTGAAGTTGGAATGTCCAAGGGATATTTTTCAAAAGAATGGACATGAATAATTGGCCCATGCTTACCAATACTCCTAGTGGTTCTTCGCCCTGGACCTGGGAATTCCTCGGGTGTTCTCACAGGAACAAGAATTTCTTCTTTAAACAATCTTCTCCTCTTCGTTTTAGGCTCAAAACTGGGTATTGGAATTTGCTTGTCTTATGCCTTCTTCACTTTTCATCTAGAGGGCTTAGGTGGGGACACTAGCATTTGTTCTATTTTTTCACTCCTTGTATTTCTATTAGAGGGATTGGATGTAGGGGTTGGAACTTGTTCCTCTAGTGTACTCATGGTATTCCTACTAGATCGATTGGATGTAGGGATTGGAACTTGTTCCTATGGTGTACTCTCAGTCTTCCTGCTAGAGGGCTTGGATGTAGGGACTGGAACTTGTTCCTCTGGTGTACTCTCAGTCTTCCTGCTAGAGGGTTTGGATGTAGGGGATAGAACTTGTTCCTCTAGTGTACTCCCGGTATTCCTACTAGAGGATTGGGATATAGTACTACCTTCATTGTCTTTGCATTTGTTCTTGTGTTTGACTCTCAATTCAAGAGCCTTTTCTTCTTCTCCACCTTTTTCTTTAGGCATTTTAACAATCACTTCTAGAGTATTCTCTGCAATTTCCTAAACCTGTTCTTGAGGTATTTCAAGAACTCCTTTTGGAATACTTTCTATAATTTCCCCATCCTTCTCATGAGATACTTCAACAATTACCTTAGTGACAGTGTCTGCAACTTTCCCATCATCATTCCCATACCTTTGTTTCTTCCTCCTTTTCGTATTGATTTGATTTTTACTTTTCGTGGGAAATTCTGGTTGAATTTTCTTGATATTGGATGATTGTGCCACCACAGGTGTAGGTTGTTCTCCTAAAACTGTTGTCTTCTCTTTATTCAATTTACTTACAGATTGCGGTGAGCTAGGGCCAACAAGATCCATTGTTTTACTAAATTTTTGTCCTTTATTTCTATTATCTCCCTTATTCCTATCTGATCCTTTACTATGTTCTCTTGTTACACTCCCTTCTACATACTTACAAGTCTTGTGAGAAAATTTTTATGTTAGGAATTTCTTCCAATTACTGTCCCATTTTCTCAATTCATGGAAAACCAAGAGTTTCATCAGCCCATGATGATAAAGACCAGTTTTGGGTTTCTTGGATGCATACTTAACACCCCTCACCATCTTTCTCAAACTCATCTATGTGAAATGAGGAAAGTATATGTATGGGCCTCCTTCAAAATGCATTAAAAACATTAAATGATAAACAAAGGTTATTGCATACCTCCCTTCACAAGTTAAAAAAATGTGCAAGAAGACAAGCATTGTGAAGTATTCCTCTTTTATCCATCCTATGGAGATACCTTTCGTCCAATCTAGGTTTAGGTGCTCGGGTTTCAATAATATTTTATAGATGCCTCTATCCACGATGATTCCTTTGAAATACTTCTCTCCAGTGGAAGGTAACTCGTTCGCCTCGATTATGGTACCTTCAGTAATTGTTAGTTTCAGGCCCCCCAACTGGACACTCTCCCCATAATAACTTTGGACAAAGGCATGAGATACCCCATCATGATGTCCTCTAAATTTTTCCAAGTAGGAAACCCAGCCAACCTTTTCAAATTTTTCTTTGCAATATTGATACTCCTTTGTTTCTTTGTACATATGAAACATTGGTTTGTGCCTATCAACCCCATGTCCGCTTAAATACATGTTTAAAAACAAGTATAGGAAATAGAACTTAGGAAAGGTTTTGGTACTGGATGTAACACTACGAGAACAGGGTGATGGAGGCAGAGTAACGGGATAGTAGGAGTGAATCAAGTGGTGTATAAAAGAAAAATGTTAATTAACTCTCATCTAGATGGCGAAGCCATCCAAAAGAGGGCATGTAATTAAATCGAGAGGAAAATGGTCAATTATTTGAAATGATAGTGAGGTAAGTAAGAAGTTAGAAATCATGCCTCAATATCGTGTTCACGGATAAGGTGATGATCATACCCACAAGTAGCGTCACATCCCTTTCTTACTAGTTTCCGCAATGATTGCGATGAATGTGGGTGATGTGACCGAAAATCATCATTAGGTAGCATTCGATGTCATAAGTTTAAACAACATGAGTTCATAGGAAGTGGTATAATCATATTTTTGTCATCCTATAGACGTGAATTTTTGACAAGATATGCCAAGCTGGAAGATCACCTTAATAGAGTCGTGTACATTATCATTGATTTTGAAATTAGGGGAATCATGAAGAACTTCAGGAAATAATGATATGGAGGTTTATTGATTCAAAATAACAAGGGAATATAAGGGTAACCATATGTAAAATGAAAAACTCATGTGATTTTTAATAAAGAGGAATAAACATTGAGCCCATACCTCTATATTACCTTGGAATGCATTTGAACCATTGAAGTTATATCAAATGTAGAGAAATGTTACGAAAATCCTCTTTGTCAATATCAGAGAAGAAATTCAATATCGGATCACCACAACACTATCATTTTAGTACCGGACCAGTATAGAGTATTTATTTCAGTACCAGACCGATGTAGAGATATTTGTCAGTACCAGATCAAGACATAGTCTTTTCAGTACTGGATCAACATAGAGACTTTTTAGTACCAGACCAACATAGAGAGGCTTTTTAGTACTGGACCAGCACAGAGAATCAGTTTAGTAATAGATGAATATAGAGAGTATTTTTAGTACCAGATCAACACAAAGATTATTTTTAGTACCATACCAACATAGAGAATCAATTTACTACCATACCAGCACAAAGAATCGGTTTAGTACCGGATGAAATTTACTACCATACCAGCACAAAGAATCGGTTTAGTACCGGATGAACATGTAGAGGCTTTTTTTTTTTTTTTTTTTCAGTACCAAATGAACTTTGGAAAAGTACCTCGAATCCTGTAGGTTTGTTCTTCATGTCTAAACATGTTATGTGGGTATAGATGAAGTATAGGTGGAAAACTAGAATGAAATTTTGAAAATGTAGCGAAAGTATCACAAAATGAAGAAAAATATCCAATGATTGGGCTCCAATATTTGTAACAAGAAGGAAACTGTAGATGGACATCCTACTTTAGAGGTGAAAAACCTCCTCCTTTTGGAAACAAACAAACCAATGTTTTCATTGCCACTCCCATTTTATTGAAAAAAGATCCTAACTACTAATGTCCTGTGTTTTTTTCTCAAGCCCAGATTAGTTAATGCTCATCGGTATTCTAAATTTTTAGGAGTCTTAAAAACTTAAAGAAAACTCCTTATATTGTCCTGTGGATTTTTCTCAAGCCCAGGTCAGTTAGTGCTCACCGGTGTTTTAAATATTTAGGAGTCTGAAAAAATTTAAGAAAACTCCTTATATTGTCATGTGGACTTTTCTCGAGCCCAGGTCAGTTAGTGCTCACCAGTGTTTTCAATTTTTAGGATTCTGAAAAAATTAAAGAAAACTCCCCATGAGTAATCTACCAGGGTGGGGTAAAGGAATAAACTCACCTCTGGAAAAAATCCTCTTTATTTCTTATCTACATGAGAACATAATCAACTTATGCCTTTGTTAGTAAAACCACAAAAGAATCACTATATAACACACACATATATATAAATGTATGTACAAAAATAAATCAAATCACACAATGAAAACTTATAGTGGTGGTTCAGTAGGAGGGGAACCACTATTGCTTACCAATTGCATTTCATAATTATGAAGAACTTGTTTGGTAAAATCCTCTTTAGATGGAGGCTTTTGATAGAATTTCAATCGATTCCCATTCACAACAAAGGATATCTGATCTTTATCAATAGTCTTTATCTTCAATGAACCATTGTCATAAATTGTTTATATTTCATAAGGTCCCAACCATCGAGTTAAAAATTTACCTTTAAAACTCTTGAACCTACTGTCATATAAAAGGGCCCAATCACCAGACTAAAAATATTTCTTCTTAATATACTTGTTATGCCATTTGGTCCTTTGTTCTTGAATAAGTGTAGTCCTCTATAGATCATCTTATCTGATTTCATCATGTTCATTTAGCCGCAGTATCCTCTTTTTTTAGGCTTCATCCAAATCCATTCCCAATTTCATAATAGTCCTGAAATTGTTTACTTGAAATTCTATGAGAAGAAACACCTGCTTCCCATACACTAATTCATAAGGTGTATGGCTTGTGGTGTTTCTCCAAGTTGTCATGTATGCCCATAAGGCTTTAGGAAACTGATCCACCCAATCTTTATGGTGTAACTGAATTGTCTTGGTAAGTATATCCTCTATCACTTTGTTGCTTGATTCTACCTTTCTGTTTTCTTGGGGGTGATAAGGTGAGGATTTCCTATGTTTAATTTGATATTTGTCAATAATAGCTTTGACTAGATTGGAGGTAAATTCAGTTCCTTGGTCTGTCACTATTTCTCGAGGCACACCAAATTGAGTAAAGATGTCTTCGAATAGAAAATCAACAAATGATTGTTCATTTGCAGAGTACAAATATTTATCCTCTACCAATTTAGTCAGATAATCTGTACAAACTAGTATATACCTTCTTCTTTTGGACATGGGGTTGATAGGGCCTAAAAAATTCCAAATCCCATTTCTCAAATGGTTCAATTACTACCTAATCTTGTATAGGCATATCATCACTTGCATTTGGTTTTCCCATCCTTTGACAATCATCACAATTAGCCACATATTTCTTTGCATCCCTGAAAATGGTTGGCCAATAATAGCATGTCTGCAATATTTTGTACGATTTCCTGTTATTAGCAAAATGGCCTCCACATGGGCCATCATGGAAGGCTTTGAAGATATCATACATCTCATCATATTGTATTTTAGAACTCTACAAATTTGTTTGAATGATAAAAAAAATGACAGAGGTAACCTACAAACCAACTTTAGGTTGGATTCTGAACCTTCCAACCAGAGAGGGGTCTCTCAAACATGTAAATACTGAAAATACTCAAAAATATTTGGCAATGAACACATAGAGGTTAGATTCTACATTAGGATAGGTTTTGTTTTAGTTTTTAAAAGGGTTGGTATGACAAACAAGATAAATG
Source organism: Picea sitchensis (assembly GCA_010110895.2). Classification (NCBI taxonomy): domain Eukaryota; kingdom Viridiplantae; phylum Streptophyta; class Pinopsida; order Pinales; family Pinaceae; genus Picea; species Picea sitchensis. The sequence continues at coordinate 310,718 of SNQJ01S0003375.1, read as the reverse complement.
GAAACATTGGGAAATGGGGTCAAATCCTGAAATATACTATGAATATTAACACAACTAATGTACTCCTGAGGGAAAAGAGGAAAAGTAAGCATATCCTTCAACAATAAATAGTATTCATATGATGTCAAGACATAAAAGAGAAAATCCCATTACAAATGAGAGCATCAAAAAAATATGAATTCTCAATTGTAACATTAGAAGAAATAACATAAGGCTAACCACAATGAACAAAGTAATTAACAGAGAGTGAATTTTGGACCTGTAATCATTAAACACGACAACTACATTAACTATATGAAATGAGCATCTATCAAGGATGAATTAAAATCATGTACTCTTAGCTATCCTTAGAATAAATAACAGAATTTAAATGAACATGAACTAGAGGAAAACACACTAAAGAATACATCATGAATATTGGCTATCAAAAGCATTGTACTATTGTTTTAATTCATAAGGACATTCTAAGAAATTTACACACAGTCCCTACACCTTCCTGGTTGAAAGTCCCCCCACTTTCTCTACTCTTTTAAAATGAAATATATAGCACTAAAGGCCCCTTCCAACTCACAAATTTGAACTCCAACCCCTTTCCCAAAATAGAAATAGTTACAAACAAAACATGACACGTTTTAACTGATCTCCTTCTTTTCAGGAGAAAAAATAGGATTCAAAACACCACTTGTAGTTATCAAACTGTAACAACTTTGTAAAATATGAGAGTGGTTTTTGTAGATAATCCTGTTATGAAGAAAAACCTCTCGCAGTTTCTTGAAATTCATCTCCATCTAGTCAGAATACGTGTCACAAAAACATGTCTCGAACAAGAAATCATGAAACTGAAAAATATTGCTCCAATATTCCTTCGAATCCCCCAATCCGTGACACCTGTGTAAAAAATGAACAATTTTAATTTTCTTGGGTCCGTTCTTGATAATAATCTCCTTTGAATTTTAAAAATTCATTCTGGTTCACCCGGAAATCATTCTGTAAATCTACTTTGCTCTTCAACTGCTGCTGAAACTAACTGCCACATTCTCTTTGAAATTTCACTTGTACTTTTTCAAATCTAATTTTATTTATCCATATTCTCCTTAAATATTTGGGAATTATATATTTAAATAAAAATAATTCCCAAATATTTTTTACCCTGTAAAATTACATTTCCATATTTTAATTCATGCCCATGGTTTTGAAAAACCATTTATTGCTTGCTTCTCGTGGTTTTGAAAACCATGTCTTGGTTACTATCTCCTCTAAAACTTATGCTTTATTTTTCAGTTTGATTTTATGAATTCCATAAATGAAATTCAAAACCATCCATTGTTTCTACAAACCATGTCTTGTTTTTCCCAATAAATATTTACCATTCCACTGTGAAAACTATTTACTGGTTTGTTTCATGTGGTTTTGAAAACCATGTCTTGGTAACCATCTTGGTAAACTATGAAAATAACCCTTGATCTTCCCCTTTCACTTCGGTAAAAACTTTGGATAAACAACTATCCAAATCTTCCGTACATGTTCAATTTATTCTTTATAATTCTTTTCCATGGCAATAAACATTAATTTCTCTGCTCTGTAAAATTTAAATTTTTCACCATGAGGAAGAATTCATGATTTATATTGAAACGCATCAATCCATATGTTAATGAAAACAAACCAATATATCAAATAGTCGCAATAGTATTTCAGAACTTGGGAACAGTGGTTTTAATCCACACCACTCTTATCTCTGAAATTCATCATGTAAGAACACGTACTCCAACATAAAACATAATGGTTTGGATTTCGGGACCACTTTAAAAAATTAACCTCCAATCACTTTCAACCCCCGAAATGGAAATGTGCCCTCCATCCACCCTTTGACTTTTCCACATTAAAATATTAATTGATATTCGTGCCCATGACTTGACATGAATTATTTTGGATTAAATATTAATATAATTATTTTAATATAAAAATATTTATATTAATAATTTATAAACTTTCTTCCCTTTTTCTAAGGACTTTGGGCATATGAGGTTCATTACATGACTTTGTGGATAGGATAAGGGATGTTAAGCTTAATAAAAGGAATATGTTTAATTTTCAATGGGAATATGATAATAAGGGTAAAAATGAATGAAGTGATAGGACCAAGGAATTAGATAAGCATTAAGGCTAGATATAGGTTTGGAATATTTGCCAATTTTGACTCATGGAGGAAATGGATATTTTGGATTATTATTCGAGTGAAGGATTTAGGTGATGGGAGCTTAACAAAGCTAGTGAATTTTTTTTTAAATATGAGTGGAAAGATAGCACACGGACAAGCTGCTTTGGAAAAATTAATACAAATTAGCATGTGATAACATTGGCTCTAATGGGGATGATATCCTCCCAGTGAGGTAGAAAATAAATCATGGACCTAGTGTATGATCCATTTGGATGCTCCCAAAACATGTGTGAACCCTTCTCTGATTTGTCACCATTATCCACTGAAAACCCAAGTCTGTACACTTCTCTGAACTAAAAATTGAACGCTAAATACACCACTACAATCTGAATGTACACATTGTTGAAAACCAAAACTAAAAACTGCTTTATCAACAATCTTATTTTCACAGTCCTATATACTCTAAAAATGATGAAATTAATACTCAATCAAGTGATGCTAAAGTGCCAATGCATCCAATCAAGCAACTGGCTTCCTAATTGTCCTCTGCTCACATTTTTCTTAAGTAGGTAGACAAATGTAAAAGATGCCAGTTGAAAAACAAAATTGAATCCAAAATATGAGCTTATGAATGAAACAAATTTATCCTTCACTGATGATTGTAATAGGATGGACACAAGATATTGAAAACCATTAAAAATCACTTCTTCTTGATGAACAAAAATAGAAAGACAAGCCTCATTTATAAGTGTTTGTTGTTCTTGCTCTATTTCTCCAGTTCTAAGAACATTGTCAAATGAAATGGAAAAAATTGGTTTGTATACTCTTTCATGCATATAAAAAAAAATATTCATACATCCTTGAACATCTTCAAATATTACAACCATATTATGTGTATCAATGCTATCCTCTTGTTCATCAAACAATTCTAATTTGTTTTTATTAATCTTTGGGAATTTTGCTTGAGGACTGTCATTTTGACTTTCAAATGAATGAAGGGAAATACGTTTCTGCTCATAATATTCTTGCAAATGTGAAAATATAAAATCATGAACTATTTGACATTCTAGAGTTCGCATGGATTCATTTTCAAAACCATGTTTTTCAAAGGAATCAAATAAAACAACTACCTCTTCATTATATTTTTGTATTTCTGATTGAAAAGTGGCATACACTGTTTTGTTGCTTTCCTAAAAATCTATGTCATTTGTTGGTTCACTACTTGAAGTCTCCATAGATTCAGTTTTAGAATCCTCATCCATTTCTAGGCCACTTATAATTTGAACAACAACATCATTAATAGGGGAAGAAAGACAACTTTTAAGAACTTTGTCTTGCTGGAAATCTCGTTGAATATCTTCATCAAGTTCAGGAAAAGGAAAATTAATTTTAGCAACAATTTCTTGATAAGATTCAGCTTCATCGAAAGGAGGATCTACTATTTGTTTCTGGGATGAATATTCATAAATGGATTCTATGATTTCATCATTCATACACCCTTCATTACCAAAAAAAATTCAAGGTATTTAATGAAATGTTTACAAAATTCAAAACAATCTTCAAACACAAAGAATGAAGGATTATATTCTCCATAATACTTAAAAAATGTTATGTGGAAATCCTTAAGAGAGTATAAGCTACCTATTTTTAAACCATCATACCATAATTGTTCTTTCCCCTCTAGAGTATCCATAAACATTTTCATCAAACAATCCTCATGAATTCAACCTCCACCTTACATATGTGCATGTGAAATATGAAAAAATCATGTGATTTTTAATAAAAAGGAATAAACATTGAGTCCATACCTATATATTACCTTGGAATGCATTTGAACCATTGAATTTATATCAAATGTAGATCAATGTTACCAAAATCCTCTTCATCAATATCAGAGAACAAATTCAGTACCAGATCAACACAACACTATCGTTTTATTACCGGACTAGTATAGAGTATTTATTTCACTACCAGACTGATGCAGAGAGATTTTTCAGTACCGGATCAGCACAAAGTCTTTTTAGTACTAGATCAACATAGATACTTTTCAGTACCGGACCAAAATAGAGAGGATTTTTAGTACCAGACCAGCACAGAGAATCGGTTTAGTACCGGATGAACACAGAGTGGATTTTTAGTACCGAATCAACACATAGAGGATTTTTAGTACTGGACCAAAATAGAGAATTGGTTTAGTACCATACTAGCACAGAGAATCTGTTTAGTACCGGATGAACACAGAGATGATTTTTTTTTTAGTATCAGATGAACTTTGGAAAATTACCTGGAATCCTGTAGGTTTGTTCTTCGTGTCTAAACATGTTCTATGGGTCTAGCTGAATTAGAGGTGGAAAATTGGAATGAAATTTTGAAAATGCAGCAGAAGTATCACAAACTGAGGAAAAATATCCAATGATTGGGCTCCAAGCTCTGTAACAAGAAGGCAACTGTAGATGGACATCCTCCTTTAGAGGTGCATAATCTCCTCTTTTTGGAATCAAACAAACCATTTTTTGCATTGCCACTCCCATTTGATTGAAAACAAGATCCTAACTACTATTGTACTGTGGATTTTTCTCGAGCCTAGATCAGTTAATACTAATAGGTATTTTAAATTTTTAGGATTCTGAAAAACTTAAAGAAAACTCCTTATATTGTCCTATAGATTTTTCTCTATCCCGGGTCAGTTAGTGCTCATTGGTGTTTTCAATTTTTAGGAGTCTGAAAAACTTAATGAAAACTCCTTATACTATCCTATGGATTTTTCTCGATCCTAGGTCAGTTAGTGCTCACTGGTGTTTTCAATTTTTAGGATTCTGAAAAAATTAAAGAAAACTCCTTTTGGCTCCTTTCCAATGAGTAATCTACCAAGTTTGTGTAAAGGAATAAACTCAGCTATGTAAAACATACTCGTTATTTCTTATCTACATGAGAACATAATCAACTTATGAATTTGTTAGTAACACCTCAAAATAATCACTATCTAACACAAACTTATATATACACGCATGTACAAAATTAAATCAAATCACACAATGAAAACTTACAGTGGTGGTTCAGCGGGAGGGGAACCCTTCTTGCTTACCAATTTCATTTCATAATTATGAAGAACTTGTTTGGTAAAATCCTCTTTAGACAAAGGCTTATTATAGACTTTCAATCGATGCCCATTCACAACAAAGGAGGTGTGATATTCATGAATAGTCTTTATCTTCACTGAACAATTGTCATAAACGGTGTTTATAAAATAAGGTCCCAACCATCGAGTGGACAATTTACCTTTAAAACTCTTGAACCTACTGTCATATAAGAGGGCCCAATCACCACACTGAAAATATTTGTTTTTAATATACTTGTTATTCCATTTGGTCCTTTGTTCTTGAATAAGTGTAGTTATCTACAGATCATCTTGTCTGATTTCATCATGTTCATTTAGTTGCAATATCCTTTGTTTTTTTGCTTCATCCAAATCGATTCCTAATTGCATAATAGTCCTGAAAGTTTTTACTTGAAATTCTATGGGAAGAAACACTTGCTTCCCATACACTAATTCATAAGGTGTATGGTCTGTGGTGTTTCTCCAAGTTTTCATGTACACCCATAAGGCTTCAAGAAACCGATCCACCCAAAATTTATGGTGTAACTAAACTGTCTTGGTAAGTATATCCTCTATCACTTTGTTGGTTGATTATACCTATCCATTTTCTAGGAGGTGATAAGGTGAGGATTTCCTATGTTTAATTTCATATTGTTCAATAATAGGTTTCACAATATTAGAGGCAAATTTAGTTCCCTGGTCTGTCACTATTTCTTGAGGCACACCAAAATGAGTAAAGATGTCTTCAAATAGAAAATCAACAAATTATTGTTCATTTGCAGAGTACAAAGCTTTATTCTCTACCAATTTAGTCACATAATCTATACAAACCAGTATATACCTTCTTATTCTAGACATGGAGTTGATAGGGCCTACAAAATCCAAATTCAATTTCTCAAATGGTTCAATTATTACCTAAGATTGGAGAGACATCTCAACACTTTCAGTTGGTTTTCCCATCCTCTGACAATCATCACAAATAGCCACATGCTTCTTTGCATCCCTGAAAATGGTTGTCCAATAGTATCATGTCTACAATATTTTGTATGTTGTCCTTTTATCAGCAAAATTGCCTCCACATGAGCCATCATGGAAGGCTTTGAAGATATCATACATCTCATCCTCCTATACACATATTCTAATAACCAATTAGGTCATGTACAGTATAAACATTCATCATGCCACATGTAATTTTTTATTAGCTGAATAATCATCTATTTTTCTCGAAGGTACAAATTTTGAGGTAATTTTCTTGTTACAAGATATTTTTCCACATTTGCATACCAAGGAATGTAAGTAAAAATAGAAAACATACTTTCATATAGAACATTTTCATCCATTGGGGCATTATCACCTTTATGAATGAGTCCAGATAGGAAATCAACAACAAGGTTATCTTTTCCAGGTCTATCAATGATAGTAATATTGAATTCTTGTAATAGTAGAAACCATCTAGTAACTCTAGCATTTGTCACAGGATTATTCATTAAAAATATAATAGATGAATGGTCTGTGTGTAAAAAAACCTCTTACCTTGTTATATAGTATCTGAATTTATTAATGGCATGAACCACTGATAAGAATTCCTTTTCACTGACAGTGTAATTCACTTAATTAGGGGAGAGATTATTTTTGACAAAGTAGATAGCATAGGGAAGTTGGTTTTCTCTTTTTCCTAGAATGAATCCCAAAGTGGTATCTAAGGCATCATTGTAGATATGAAAGAGAAGATACCATATCGGTCCTCTTAACACAGGGGCATTGGAAAATTTTTTCTTTAAAATTTCAAAAGAAATATGACATTGCTCATCCCAATGGAATTCAACCTCCTTTGCTAATAATTTGAATAGTGGGGCAACCAAATTTGTGAAATTTTGAATAAATATCCTGTAATATCCGGCATGCCCCAAGAAGCTTCTAACTTCTTTTTGTGAGCTAGCGATTCACATTTGAGAAATAATGTCAATTTTAGCAGGATCTACCCGTATTCCAGTATAAAAATATGATGACCCAAGACAATCCCCACAGTGAGCATCATTCTATTTTTTTCATGGATGAGAGAGATATTAGTCTCTTTACACCTAATTAATACCTTCTCCAAATTGTCAAATGCTTGTTGAAAATCATCCCCATATATTGTGAATTCGTGCATATATACTTCTACATAGTCATGGGTTAAATCAGAAAAAGTGGCTAGGACAACCCTCTAAAAGGTGGAAGGGGAATTACACAACCCAAAGGGAAGAAACCTATAATCATAAGTACCCGATGGGAAAGTGAATGTGTTTTTCTCCTGATCTTCAGGGGAAATTTGGATCTGATTATACCTACTAAACCCATATAGGAAAGAAAAATACCTCTTCCCAGACAAGGTGTCCAAGACCTGGTCTATGAAAGGTAAGGGAAAATAATCTCTATAGGTATCCTTGTTCATCTCCCTAAATTCCACACACATTCTCCACTTTCCATTTTTCTTGGGGAAGATGACTAATGGAGAAACCCATTTTCTATATGAAATAGGGTAAATGAAATTGACATGCATGAGTTTTTGGAGCTCTTCTTTCACTATGCCTTTTAAGGATGGGTTCATTCTTCCTTGGGGCTTCCTAATAGGTCTGATTTGATAATTGGTGTAAATATGGTGTATATAGGTATCAGGGTGAATTCCTTTCATATCATAGTAATCCCGTGAAAAAGCACCGGATTGTCCTTGGATCATTCAGATCAATTTTTGTTGTTGATATGATTCTAGGCCAGAATTTATACACAGGGATTTCCCGTGAATGATTTCAATAGTCCATACATTTGAATTCTCTTCTTCACTGATTTATGATATAGTAAATAATGTAGAAGTGGAGGGATGCCAAACCTCCCAGAAATCATGGATGAAAATATGTGTGAATTATGGGAAAGATTGAGGATACTCAATGCATTCTGCATTGGTTAAAATTAGGATTACAATTTGTTCTTCAGTTTTTATTGAACTCCCTTTGCTTGCTCAAGTGTTAACAGAAGTTGAGAAAATTGCTCCTCCCCATATGGATTCTCCAGCCATAATGGAACTTCAGTGGCTGGTTGGGAAGGAGGAAATATAACAAGTTTCTAACTGTGAGTTCGATTAGAAATTTTCATCTCCCCAGATCGACAACTAGTAAATGCATCAACAGTGACCAACCAAGGTCGACCAAGCACAACTGGATGCCTAGGTTTTGAGGATTTTGAATGAATTAACAAGAATTCCATAAGATACTTCGAGGAGGGTAAGGTAACCGTTACATCATCTAGGATTCCTCTTGGGATGATGACTGATTCTTCTACCAATTCCAGCAAGGTCTGGGTTGACCTTAAATTATTTAGTTGCAGCGTATGCATAGTGTCAAAAATCATAACATTTATTGATGCTCCTAGATATATAAGGGTATTTGAAAAATAAATACCATGAATTTCTATAGTCACCACTGGGTTTCCTGGATCATTATATTTGGATGGCATTTTTGATATAACTTATCATAGTTGTCCAACCACTTTTATGACAAGAGGTTCCTTCCTCTTCTTTCCAATATTTTTGATGCAAATATACCTTATAATTTTAGCATAGATAAGAATATATTTAATTTCTTGGAGTAGGGGAATGTTTACACATACATTCCTTATTTCATCTTCTAAGTTATGTCCTAGAGGTACCTCAGGTTTCTTCACAAGTAGCTTTTCTAGATAGGGTGGAGGATTATCTTCCTGGGGTATTTATGATAGTTGAGGAGTGTGAGGGGGAATTTCTTCTTGTACATGGATGTCTTGTTATTCATTGTGTTAGTCATCTATATGTTCTTCTTCTCTAATAACCACTATAGAATTCGGTTTATTCAAGACTTTCCCAAATCTTAATTGAATTTCATTTAGTGAATTAGGAGTTATTACATAAGTTGGGAAAGTCTGCACTTCAAGGTTCTGTATAGGTTTAGTAGGTCTATTGTTTGGATTAGGGATCGGTTTTGTAGGAATAGGGGTAGGTCGGGGGGTATTTGGATTAGGTGCAACTTGCATTTGTTATTGTTGATTTGGGTTCAAAGGCAAAGTGAGTTGTGGTTGCAGCTGGGAAGGTTGATGTAAAAAAGGTGGATTAAATCCTGGTAACAACTAAGAGATATTTGAAGGATATTGCTGGTAAGTAGGAAGAATTGGTGTTTGAAAAGGAACATTACCATATGCAGGGCTTCTCCATCCTTTTTGCCAAGTTTGGACTTGTGGTTGTTGATGTGTCCATTGAGGATAAGGCATTGGAGGAATCCAATGTTGTGGGTATTGTGTGGTAGAGTCATAGAACAAGTTAGGATTTTGTTGTCTCCATGCTCTCTTGGGGGGATATGATGTTTCCTGAGTTTATCCCCCTCCCTTGAAAATGGATTTTAGTCCAGGTAAAGAAGGGAACTCATTGGTAGGGTGATATTCTATACAAATTCCACAGATTTTGATAACATTAATTGGACATTCTTTTTCAGGGTGCTTCTTCCTGCACTGATGATAGAAAACTGCTAAAGTAGCATTTTCTTTTTCTTGTTTCTTTTTTATTTTCATGGTGTCTAACTGGATACTGTTTGTATTTAGGATTTATATTTTGAACCTTTCAAGTATATTCCCTAATTCTGTCCTTATAAGGACTCCTAGAGAGGGTTTCTTAGGTATTCCTATAGGATCCCTTACACTTTTTCTTGTTTTGGCTTGGCTGCGAGAGTACCTTTTACAATACTTTGCAATGTTTGCAAATGGCTTCTGACACACATATCCATAACTCATGAGGTATAGTACCTTGATACAATCATCCCTTGTACCCTTTAGTAATATGGTCCTAACTTTGGTTGTGTCTAAGGAAAATTGTTTCGTCTTTTGATAGTTATATAGGAACCTTTATAGGTAATCTTCCAAACTTTCTTCCTCAGACTGTTTCATTTTAAATATGTCATTCCTAGCATCCCTAGGTCTGCAGTAGTCCTGATATTTCTGGAGGAAGGTCTCCTTCATGCCATCCCAATATAAGATAGTGTGTTCTCCTAGGCTCATAAACCACCTTAATGTTGAGTCTTTAAGAGTGGTTGGAAATAGTTTTAGTTTTTGTGCACTATCATTGTAATTATAACTCCTACATAGTATATCAAATTCAAACAAAAATGAGTCATGCTATTTTGTTGACATACCATGGAATTGAGGTAGTGATGACAGTGGAATATTCTTCATAGCAACATATCTGGTAATGTCTAATATTGGGAATCCAAATGTCTCTATTTCAATGTTTGCATTTCCCTCTTCATCCGCCATATCTTCAAATAGCACATTGTAGGGTGTTGGTGATGTCTCCCCACTAAGTGATGGTTGAAACATAGGTTTGGTTGGTATATCCAATTGTTCCAATACCTTATGTGTTTCCCCATTGAAAGATTCATCCTCTTCTACCACTACCTCTGTCTCTTTTCCATCTCTTCCTTCTGATTGGGTCGCCAATGCTTCCCTTATTTCTTTATGTACTACGTTTTCAATATAAACAATAGCTTTAGATTTGGTACCTATAGTTGTATTTTCAATTACTGCCTTTGAACTTTCCCCTCTGAGGATTTTTCCTACACAATCACTAACTGAGTTAGTATGGGGGGGGGTTTCTTGTTATTTCTATAACTTTGGTGGGTTTTCTTGAATTTTCTACAATTTTAGATGTAACAAATCTACCTTTGATATCTCTACATTTATGCATAAAAAAAATATCTAAATTCACACAAAATTCAATTACTAAAGGTAAGAGGACTACCTGACTTTGGAGCAACCCCACTAAAATGGATGCATGGGATCTTCCCTCACATATTATCGTGTTCTCCATGCCCTCAATTTTCCCTTAAAACTGCTCTAGAACCATATAAGAAATCTAATGCAAAGAATTACATATTACCGTTTACAACTCCCCAGCAATGACCCCAAAATGTTGGTGCAATTATATGTTCAATAAATTGCATTCATTCAGTATGTCAATCTGGTTTCATAATCAATAGAGTTTATGTATTGTATGTACCGAAAAAATATAATTGTATATGTCTGCTAAGTATAGTCTATGTAAGAAACTACTTATGAAACTTAAACACTTTGTTTCACACCTTTCAAATAACACTCCATGCATACAATTAAAAATTTAGAAATAAAAATTGATCAACAAATGTATAAGTCAGAATTCTTTCTCAAGGATGGATCTGATCATTGTTGGCTCATGAAATGTAGACATGGGCTATGATTCTATCTCCTGGAAAAACCACACAATCAATCATTAACATTTTGCAAACCTAACTGAGCTAAAAGGACTACCAAGTAGGGTAAAAACACTCCATTATAAGTGCATGTATGGTGAGAGATGGAGGTCTTAATTGTACATGTAAATGCAAAGTGTAACCTAATTAATTCTAGGAAAGAAATTTGAGTATGGTAGGATGCTCCATTGTAGGCTCATGTATAGTGAAATATTGAAATCCAAACTGTTCTTAGATATGAAGAATGAAAAAAACACTATAACAATTGTCTAGGAAAAATGTTAAAGCACTTAAAATAAATAATTGTCCTCGCATTATCACACAAAGATGTCAAACCATTACTCAGATATCTCATATACACAAATATCTCTTATTCAAACTTACCATACATCCAGAAGACCTGCTACCAAATGCATCACTAAAACATATCAGAGAAGGAATTAAATGTTGTAATAAAAATATGAAAGTACTATGTTCACACACACACACACACACACACACACACACAAGAAATCATAATCATATTCACAATTAATTACAAAGATACTTACCTTAGCTGGGTTGGTTGGACCTTTCCTTACCAGCAAGGTATCTCTTAAGATAACTTATAGTAGGGAAGGTGTAAACACACACATATAATCTATGAACGCAAATCATGGCATTGCTTCATAAAAATGGAGATACAATTCACAGTCATTGCAGAAAAAAAAACTTACAACATAATTGTGATTTTCTTTATTTCTGTCTATATCCTATCATCTACAAGGCTCTCTCTTTTAAAGAGAATCATTTGTTACAACCTAGTTCTAAAGATAACATCAATTTTTTGTATAATTATTACAATTGGATGATATATCGATTCTTAAGGAAACAATTTCATCCTCATGACATAAAGTGCATGAGTGATGAAATGTATCGTGTGCTCCAATGAACAGAGAATGTTTGAACCAAAAAAATGCCTTGAAATCATCGAGAACAATCTCATTCCAACAACCAATCTTGGGAATTCAGAACAAGTATCAGACGCACACAGGTGCATAATATTGTTACCAGACAGGCGTGGCAAACGGTACTGGACGCACACATGCATACATGTTAGTATCGAATGAGCGTAACAATAATTAACAAAATCACAAAGACATACAAGTTGGTTCTATATGATTGTAACAAATGGGTATCATATGACCTCAACAAAAATTACCGGACAAACTCAACAACGAGTAGAGGACGATCCCAACAATGAGTATCGGAGGATCTCATCAACATGAACTGTTAGCATGAAGTCTGCTTGAACCATCCAAAGTAATTAGAAAGTTCTTTGACCATCAAATATTCAGTCCTAATTATTAATAAATCATTAGAAATTATTATTAAACATAAGTTACCGCATGGGTACACAAGAATTTATTAAAGGTCATGTCTGATGAGGAAACAAGGAAAAAAGTGCATCTGTTAAGAACCAAATATCAATATATCATAGAACAACCTCATAATAAGTACTCAACGCTTTGCTCCATGACTCGGCCTCGAGGCAGACCTCGGCGAGGTGCATCCTGGAGACCTCGGCGTCCTCCGCTCTCCTCCCCGGACTCCTCCTCCGACAATTCTCTTCCCCACCTCCGCTCGGCTTCCTCGCAGGTAACCCTGCATCC
>SNQJ01S0003375.1:273110-297517 GCA_010110895.2 Picea sitchensis | reverse complement strand
TATCCTTCGATCTTGAGGGTTTGAGGAGTGCTAATTCCATCCAATGCATTACACGATATCATGGGATTCAACTCTTCAGATGAAATTGCTTCTACGTTTTCATCTTGAGATGGTTCTTGTTCTTCTTCTTCTTCCTCTTAACAATCTATGTAGAATAATTTCTTCTCACCACACTTATGTCCCTTACTATAATTGTTGTCACAATTAAAGCATAAATCTTTTTCTTTTCTTTCCTCCAATTGTTGAGGTGTCAACCTTGTAGGTTCAGGTGTTTTAGAAGAAGTAGCATTATTCTCTCTATAGATGTCAGGATTGGTCCTTATAGTAGCCATATCCATATTTTTACTTTCAACATTTCTTGCCACCTTAAATTAATTCTCCAATGATTTGGGTTCCCAAAGGTGAACCTCATGTTGAATGTTATCCTTTAAAGTTCCTATGAATACATCAATCAAGTGCTCATCTAGAATATTTATTACCTTTATATTCAATGTTTGGAATTTCTCAATGTGCTCGATAACTGAACCCTTTTGCTTGAGATTTATCAATTGGCTAAAGAAGGTATTGCTCCTTGTATCCTCATAGTGTGCTATCATTTCTTCCGTGAAAATTGTCCAAGTGACAAGTGATTTGCGAGAATAAAGCCATCGATACCATACAAATTGAATGGGTTCTAAATATAAAGAAGCAATTCGTACCTTTTGTGTATGTGGCACATTATGTAGATCAAAGAATTGCTCCATCTGAAGTATCCATTTGATTGGGTACTTGCCATCAAACTTCCTCATATCGATCTTAGGAACGTGGTTGGTATTCAACCCAAAGTTGGAGTTTCTCCATTCTTGATTCACCTTTATTGTGTCCTCATCATGAATTTCATGGGATACATTTTCACTTTCAGGTGTCCTCTCTATTAGGAAATTTTTTAATCCTTTCATGATCTCCCCTTTTAAAGCATCCATCTTAGTATTTATTGCCTCAAACTTAGCTTTTGTTGAATCCATCATCTCTTGTAGTTCATATTTTGATACTGTCTTCTTTTGTAAATCATTTATGTCCCTACGCATTTCTTCACCTTCATCAAGAGTCCAAGTAGTGTTTTCTGGAGGCTTATTTGGTGTAGAAGTTCCCTTTTTTGGTGGCATGTTGGCCAAATATCACTTTAAACCTTGATTTTGAGGTGGTTCTGCTAGACAATCTTCCTTTTATTGTATTTCCAAAATTCCGGCCCTTCTGAGTATGAAATTTTATTTTTTATAGGTCTCTAATACTTCTTCTCTTCAATGCCATGGGTTTGATAAAAACTGGATGTGCCAAGTGGAATTTACGGTAACTTCCCAACAACTTTTTGATTTTTTTCCTTTCCAGGATATGTCACTTGTATAGAGTTCCCCTCACAAAATAATTGATATAAAATTTTGAAGCTTGTACCACAACTACTACTATCTATCCACTATCCAATGAAACTAGTCTCACTCAATTTGGATACTCTGGGAAGAATTTATGACTGTTTTACCCGGAACACCTTCTTGATACTAGTCAATAGGACTAGTCAGATACCCTCTCTTCCATAGGTTGTATCTACAAATTTACGATGACCCAAAAGTTGAAATGTCTACAAAAGATACCTTACTAGTTTCTTAGAATATCCTCTATATTTCATGGTCTGAAACGTTACAAAAAAAAATTTATAGCGAAAATTCCACAATGTCTCAATTCAAGATGATTCCAAAACCCTACCTTAAAAAGACTGTATCTCCAAAATTATACAGCCTCAAGTGCTGAATTTTTAATCCAATGTACCTTGATCCATATAATAAATATCCTCCAAGCCATTCCTTATGAATCATTGTATAAAAAAAATTATAAAGAAAATTCCACAGTGTCTCAGATGTAGTAGCGAAACCCCAAGACCTTGAGCTCTGATACCATATGTTAAGAACCAAATATCAATATATCATAAAAAAACCTCAAAATAATTACTAAACACTTTGAAAAAGATATAATTTCATATAATAAGCCTCTTCGAGGGGGAAACCTCCTTTTACCCCACATAAATGTTCAAGTACAAGATGATTCCAAATGAAAATGTCTCCTTGGTATATATAGGAGACTAGGAGGTCTAATTACAACTAATGGAATAAAGATGACATAAATAAAATAAAATTACTAATGTAATATGCCCCAATTAAGGGGTAATGAGCCAATATTACGGCTTAACAACATCGATATTAGGAAACATTGGTTAGGATATGGGAAAGATAAGGAAATTGGAGGTGAAAAAAGCAGGCTCAACAAACCCCTATACCAAGACATAAACACTACAAATGGACACTAACATCCCTTTGAATTCAATTCGATCAATCATAAAGAGAGAATGATAAAGAGTGTGATGCACCTTATTTCAAAGTTAGTCCTCATTGCTCCCAATCCAAGATTTGATCTCCAAAATCCTTAACACAACTTGATACCTACAATAGGTATAAAAGAGAAACAAATATCTCCTTCTCTATAATATTATATCAAACAAATCTATCTACAAATATCAAAGGAAAAATAGACAAGCACATGAAAAAGTACACTTGAAGGAAATAGGCCAAGTATATTAAATGAGAACCAAGAAAAATTACAAACCATAGATGATGTAAACTAAAACTCCTCCAAGATATCCTCATATAGACCCTTGCATGAATCCCAAGATCATATGTTTTATATCTATGTAGGTGTCCTCCAAAATAAATGGTTTGATACCTGAAAGTTTTTCCTTTTAACCCTTGGAATGGCCTCCTTTTATAGGCTTGGGAGGTTAACCCTTGGAATGGCCTCCTTTTATAGGCTTGGGAGGCTCAAGCACCATGAGTATATTTTTGGATTAGTTGAGGATATGACTCCTTTAGGTTAGGATACTATCCTATGATAGTTCCATAAGATAACATTCGATACAAACCAACCTTATCTCCAAGAGATGGCCCTTAGAAAGAGGTGACATTCTCCAAATTTTCCTATAACCAAAAAACATGCTCCCCTATAGTTAGAGACAAAATGTTGATCCTTGATCATATCTCCCTAAATAAGGTAAGGGGGGAGATAAAATATGGGATATCACTCCCCCAACATGGCCATGGGAGAGTTTCCCTTAAAAACTTCCCAAAAAATGGTCGATTGTTCAAGTAAAAGGTGTGTTTTTGGCCTTGAAATGATGGGTTTATTCCTCCAATATGACTTAGGGATCATGGAAAATGTTCTTTGATGGTTTCAAGGGGTTAAAACACATAGAAACATGCATGTGACACTTAGTAAGTTTCATATGACACTTGACAACACTTGCGACACTTACCAAGGTGCATATACCACTTTTACGACACTTCCAACACTTAGGGTGGGATACTTAAGTGTGGAATTTTGATGTGTAACAGATTCCCCCTAAAGTGTGAGGTCGGAAGAGAAACTGGTGGTCGAAACACTTTACAAATTCTTCGATGCAAGGGTGTTGGAGCAGGAGAACCTGGTAGAAGTTGCAAACAACCATCAAACATTATTAATATATGTTTCATCCCCGAGGAAGGAATAACTATACTCTAAATAAAAATAACTCAAAGAATGATCAACGACCAATACACTGTATATCCATGAAAGTATTGACTAAGGATATGGCCACCAAATGTACAATGTGGATTCATACTTCCATGAATCGATTAGGTTGTAGCCATGATATTTTACATAGTGGAGCTACAATATGATAATAACAACATAGCCACAGACCAATACAAAGTGGATCTATGTGATGGTGTACATTAGTAATATTTAAACTCCATTGCAACCTAGGTAAAGAACATAATAGAATGGGACCAACCCAGAGTCTTCATTCCAATCTTGAATCAGTATGATTCTAACCATGTGAATATATGTTTTGATGTCAAGCATGGTAGAAACCACTTGATTACCGGTCATTGATGTATACCATTAACAATGCGATGGAAATAGCCAGTGATTTAAGTGACTCCCAAGGTACCCTACTACATTCCAACGAATGTGAATAAATGATCCAAGGTCAAAAATTCATGGAATCATCTGAGCAAAGGTCAATGATGTAATCCTATTTTTGAAGGTGAAGAAACCTACCATTAAGGCATGCAAGATCTAAGGTACTAATTGGTTTCTAAGTCTAATTACTGGATGATGTGATGAATTCGATAGTAAAAGAATCCTATAAGGAAGGCCTTGATGTATCCTTCATCATCGAAATGAAACTAACACAAGATAATGATGTATGATGATAGAGAAATCAAGGGACAACTAACACGGGCATGAATACTATAGAAGTGGGAGAGCCAATCCTTTTGACTTGATTCTAGTGAAGATACAAAAAATTTCATTAGAAAATATTCATGTATCACATCTAGGCTTGAAACATACTTCATATAATTTACAATATGAGTGATTGCTAGAGCTGGATCACTATCAAATTTGGGGCAATTTACCCTCCATTACGTTGGAGAATTTTTTGTATATCGAGGAATATATTGAACATCAAAGGAGGGATAAACCTTATGAAAATCTCATGGTAAGTCCCATGAGGTCATGGTTCCATTACTTGAGGTAATACCTCAATGGAGTCGCTAGATGAGCTCAAGCATCACCAAAGGATGGAAAAGGATAAGGGAAAAGTGGGTTATGGGAAGGTCGAGTCACTAGATGAGCTTCAAGATGATCTCATCAAGAAGGGTGGAAAGGGAACGTCACTTGGGTGGAGTCATAAGGAAAGATAAGGGAAAGGATTTGTGATAGCTTGCTAAAGTGTTGTTAGGGTTATCAAGAGTATTCAAAATCCTCCCCAACAACGATGCAAAAATGTTATCGCACAAGTTGTAGGTTGGGAAAACCTCCACCCAAACACAAAATAAAGTGTTGTAACTATGGGATGCAACACCCAATGTCACCTCGATGTAGGTGTTACACATTATTTTGTTCATCTTGATGATCCATTGACAAACATGTGTTCATGTTCCCAAAAGAGCCTATCTTCATGAGAAAGGTGACTGACTTTCTCTTATCAAAAACCTTATTAAAGAGGGTTGTCACAGGATACACCATAAGCAGGTTGTGATGATTCCTGGTTGTCGCCCTCTGCCTTAAAGTTGGTTTGCGATGTCTCTGCAGGCTGCCCTACAGCTAGGCTGCGATGATGTCAAGAAGCCTAGAAAAGGTCGAACTTCATGAAAGTTCTAGAAGGGGATATTCTAGAAGATGAGGTGGCATCCGTATGGTTGGGATCATACTCGCTTCTCTTATTTGGTGAGATCATCCTAATCTCTTCAACCATCTCCCTTTCCCCTATATAAAGATGGATTTCTCATGGAAAAGGATAAGGTTAATGAAGGTTGATTCAAGCAAGATTATTATTGAATAGGCTAAGAATTGGATGAGAAATTATACTTCAGTTCATACTTGAGATCTTCATTTCAGTTTATCAAGTCATTGTGGATCTTCTTGATTTAAGGATTGGATCAAGTGTGTGTGTTGGAGCAAAGGGTCATTGGAAGGGAACCTTGAAACATCAAGTCTTTGGTTGTAATCTCCACTTTCATTTTAATATGATACAGTCATATGTTTCTTTCCCACAAAACTTGCTTTGTTTTATTGTATGATTCCTTGATCACATACATAAGTTATCGTTGAGTATATTATATTGCTTTCACTTTGGTTGCCTTGTGTTCCCTTATAGATTCAACATCACAGGAGAATTGGAGTGGAGCTAGGATGACAACAACAAGAGGAAGTGATATTTAAACAGTATGTTGCACATATTTTGTTAGATAATAAACTCAATGATTAGAGATTAGGGAAAGCATCATGTTCTGTTTTTTTTTGTTATAGGTCTAGGTGGATATAGGGAGATCTTCTTATGTCTGCATTTACCGATAAGTCCCATCAAAAAATTGGAGACCATACTGGGGATACGACCTCCTTTTGATTTTTTTCTTCCCATTTTCCTTTAGCCTACCTTTCTCTGATAACTCTCATTCTCTAAGTCTATGGGTGATCGATCTAGACTCACTGGGTTTAGAAGTTCCTTTATATTTTTTTTCTTTCTTCCAAATTTTTCAAATTTACAAACCTCATCGCACTGTACCCAGCCTGCAACGAATCCTATAGGTTTTGATGGAGTAAGTCATTTTGTATTTTAATACCCAAATTTTCCTTAGTATCCTGGGGTGAACCTCTTATACCCATGTTTGATTGATTCCTGAGTTTAGAGCTTGCTTTTGATTGGTTTTCAGTGATTGAATGTCTTTCTCTTCATTTTGCAAGTTTTTTACTCATACTCATTGTCACAAGGATATAATATCATATCTTCATCTGGGTACTTGTTTGACAGATGGTATTTGGCTTGTTTTAAAGTTTTGGATTCATTATGTTTATCAAATTGTTTGCTGATTAAGAAATACTTTTTCCTTTCTTGCATCAAAATATTTTCTTGTCTTTTCGTTTTTGTCTACATTACGAACTTGGCTTGGGAATTGTGTTGTGAGTGTATTGATTTTCTTTTATTACACTTTCCTTTCATATTTATATCTCTGATTTGATTTGGGAACGAAAGAATTGGAATCATTTATTCATTTTAGTAATCTCTCGCAAGATTGTTTTTTACATTCGAAATATTGGTAAAGAGAAGAAATTGGGAAATTTTATAGTTTGTGATTGTTTGGAATTGTGTTCATTCGGTATTAAGGAATTTTAATTGGTGGCTTGTTGTAATTAGAAGGAAATACCTTCTCCCTACTATAACTAGAGTTCATTGAATTGAAAATTTCACATTCATCTCTTTTTTCATTTTATTGGGTCAAGGTCTCAACATCAATAGTTTCACTTCCACCTCCCTCTTTGAGTAAGAAACTGCCTCTAAAACATGACATAAATTTAAAATTTATTAGTTACTTTTATTTTCTAAGGATATTTTTCACCAACATTATCTAGGATAACGCTTTGTAATAGGTTGTAAGGCACACTCTCCAAAGAATCAAAACACACAATAGTATCTTGTGATAGGGAGAGTTTAAATCCAATTGTTACATTTTGTCCTGGGAATCCCTTCTCACACAAGGGTCAAACCTAAGGTCACATTGAGACTAGTAGAGTTACTCACCATGCTTTCTTAGTATTGGTGTGGAGATTGCGTGTATTATGGGGGTCGCTTGAAGGTATACCCACAATTATGAGTGGAATCCTTTCGAGTTGATTTCGGGTTAGATACCCTGCCTTTGCGCGTGGATCATACTGTCGACTATTTCCCTAGGAATCATTGTTGTAGTTGGTAACCTTAGTAGCCTATCTATTTAGGGTATTTACACGAGGTGAATGTGGAGGGGAAAGTCTTCACGGTACTTGGAATCAACATTGGGAAAACTCACCTGGGCTCCTTGGAAGGTATACCCACGATTATTTATGGGAGCTTGCACCAGGGTGTAAGTTCGTTAAGAAGGTCGTCAATGTAAATTTTCCACTCGATTATCCCAGCCCCTTCTTGTCTTGACTTCGTGACGTTGGATTTCATCACCAACTAGTGACTTCAAAATAATAAGGTTTTTCTTGCTTGGTTTGATCCTTAGATTTTATTGGTGAGTGTTGTTTGTTTCCTCTAATCGACCATAGATTTATTTTGTTCTTTACTTAGATCGAGCAACATTGACCTTCCCCATTCATGTAGGATGCAAGGGCTACCCCCTGAAAATCCAGAGGATTACCAACCCTTACCTCTTAACTCACTAGAAGGCTCTCCTGAGGGAGTAGTCAACAATGACGTAGCTTATAAGGTTGGGAGCACACACTCCTTAGAAGGATTTTTGAATTGTTTCAGACTCTTTAGAGGAATTCAAACTTCCCCCTCTTAGACTAGATGCGCGTATACTTCGCATGAACTCATATAGAGAAATTGTTGTTGTTGATAATATTGGAATACATAATGGACCTAATTCCAAATCTCGAGTAGAGAATCCACTTTTTCCAAGTGAACCATTTGGGATCCCGGCTCACACAGTTGGAACCTCTAATTTTGGTTATATCCCTTTGAAAATACATAATCTGTATAGTAACCTAGGAGCGAGTCCTAATCGACCTATGGCATCACAAGTACCTTAGATGCCTATCACCTATACGTTATCTTTAGACCATTTTACTGGTACTACCAGTAATGTCATCACCATTTCATACCAATTGTTGATCATTTCTCACATGATTCCTACTCTCCAGATGGCCCATTCTACTATGGTCCCACAAGCTACCACAATTCCTACTGGAAATGTGGTAATCTCCCAAGCTCCAATTGGGACACCACCTCCACCTAGATTGAATCTGTCACTTCCCCCTGGGTATAGAGATATGAATACTTTCGTTCCTACCTCTACCCAGGTCCCATCCAAAGTTTATGGAATTTTTGTTCCTCTTGTGTATAATGTTGTTGTTGGTTTTGTTCCTACACCTTCCCAGGTTCTCTTTGGAGGGTCGTATGTTCCTCCTCCACCCCTGCTTAGAGGATCAGAACCTAGTGGCTCCAATATTTTTGGAGACACCAATATTTCTATCACTTTTGGTTTCTAGAATCCTGTTGGAGGTCAAACCCAAGTTGGGAGACAACCTCAATTCGGGGGGAAACCTCAAATTTGGGGCACAACCTCAACTTGCGGGGAAACCTGAGGTTGGAGTCCACAACCCACTTTATGGATAGAATGCACCTGTAGTACCATATTTACCTTGGCAAATTTCTTTCCAAGGAAATATACAATTGGCTAGGGGGAAACATCCTCAAGTTAAATATTTTTTACCCCCCAACCTCATTCAACCATATCAGGGTTCTTTGAATCCCTCTTGGGGTCTGAAAATTCAATATAGTGTTCCTTTCCAAGGGAACATCTCTAATAAACCCAACCCTATGGATATATGTGTCCAAATCCTCCACAATCGAATCTGTCAGGACTATATAATTGTTTGCAGACTGCTTATGGTCCTACTGGTATACCTATGCCCCCCCCCTCAAAACTACCAGTTTCCACAAGTGAATCGACAGTTTCCTTTTCTAGCCACTTTCGATTTACCTAACCTATTTAGGATTTTGAATGATCCTATCTTACATTCTCCTTGTTGGCCCATCATACCAGCCAAGTTACCGTCCAACATTTCTAAATTTTACAGTCGAGCAGGAGAAGATCTGAATAATCATGTTATGAAATTTCATATGTGGTGTTCATCCAACTCCTTGATGGATGAATCCATCATATTACGAGTTTTGCAACGAACTATTATGTGTTCAACAAAAAAATGGTACATCGATTTACCACACGGTTTATTCAATGACTTTAACACCCTAGCCATGGCCATTTTGACACATTACCAGTTACCAATACGACACGAGATGGGAACCAAAATTTTGAGTTCTTTTAAACAATCCTCATCCAATCATACCTTTGATCACATACACGAGTGGAGGAGGAGAAAACGTTTAATCAAAGTTCCTCTTCCTGGTCAACTGTTGGTCGAGTGGTTTACCAAATCACTCATTGGACCTATCGCTTGTGATGTCACCATGGGTGGTGTTGTCACTGAAAAGCAGGCGATTAGTCATGCTTAGTATCTTGATCTTGTTTATTTTGTTGAGATTAAACAAGAAGATCCTAGTGAAAATTATGCACTTACACTAGGATGGAACCTCAGGATATTTTTAGGTGGAAGTCTATTTTTAGATGATGAGATAATTCTATTTATAGATGGTGAGCGAATTCTATTTATAGATGTATTTCAACTATTATTATCCCTTAATAATAGCTAGGAAATAAATATTAGTTTATTCTCAATGAGCACTTGGAAATAGTTAACTGAAGTGGAAAAGAAGTTAGCTATAGGAAATTCGAGTTCAAAGGTTGATTGGTGGGACATCCAAGTTGAATTAGTTGTAACTGAGTGATTCGAAGTTGTAATAGAGTTGGATGTGTAGTTATGTGAGTTTTGAAGAAGTTTAACTCAATTAAGTGAGTTAATCTTAGTTGTACTAGTTGTAATTGAACTTACACTAGTGAGAGATCAGTGAATTAATTATTAATTAATTCACAATCAGTGATCTCACATGAAACTGAAGATTTACCATTGTTAACTACATGCATGTCAGATCCAGTGGAGACCCAGTTGAGATAACAGGTGAAAGGGACAGTTTGACTATTAGTTGTGACATTAGTGAGTGAAATCATGCAACCAGACACACATTGAATGTGCCCATGAGTAATGTGCAACCTAGTCAAGAGGAATTCATTCATTGTAGGGATTTCCCAATAGGGATTGCACAGAGGAGGTAGGCTTTCTGGAGGCTATAAATTGGCACATGCATTTGCCAAGTTTTGTATGATAGTGTGAGACGATTGTATATTGTACTGAGAGATATTGGATTATATTTTTGTATGAGATTGTTTCATGATCCATGATATATACATAATATATGATATTGGGGTTTTTATCTCTATGCTTTCTTGGTAAAAACATCTGTGTTATGTGTAATTGATCTTTCTTCTTGATATTGCAATTGGCGATCATGTTTTAAATTATGCAATAATTTTAGTAGAAATGATTATGTATTTAATACTGGAATATAGTTGTTAGATCAGGAGAATCCAGGAAATACATAATTTGTATTAAAATTTCTACATATTCACAAATGGGAACACTTTACGATCTGATCCATGATGCTCCTTGTCCTTCCACAAACCTTACCCCAAAACCTCCAACAACTTCTCATGTTGTTGATGGTGTGATTGAAACATTTCATTCTGATGCCGAGTCCACACATGGTGGTCACACCAATCCGAAACCTAATAATTATAATGCACAAAATGATCCTACTCCTTCCACCGGTAAGACTGTCGAAGTTAATTCTGTTCAATCCACGCCTACCAGAAAGAATCAAAATAAAAAGAAAGGGAAGGGTAATAACAAGGAGGACAAGAATAATAATCTAGAATATGAAAAATCCAATACACAAACCATTGATGAGAAATATTAATGTAAACATCGTTACCCCTTCTTCATTTGTGGTGATGATCATTACCCAAAATATTTTCCAAGACATGTCGAGGTTGGTAAGATCCTCCAAGGGAGCAAAAAAAATCCTACACCTCCCGTTTTTCCACAACCTTTCCCTTCTCGGCAGCATGTCCAACTGGTCATTCATGACCAAACTTCTCCTTCTACCTCGTCCTATGTCCTTATGTGTACTAGTGATTCTAAAAAGAACAAAGATGCAATCGCAACTCGAGCCAAGGATTACTCTCTGTCAAAGGAGAAAGTTGATGATATACCACTTTCATTGGTTCAACCTTCTCCCTCAAATTCACCTCCCAATGGTCCTCTTCATATCAAAATACCAGCCCTTGATACAATTCTTCGCTCTCCTCCCAAGGGTGTTGTTTGAAAGTATGCATTCAACCCTCATGCTCATACTGCACAAAACTACATTGTTGTAGAAGATCTTGTGCAAACACCCTCTGTGATGTCAGCTCTCAAAGTCCTTCAAAGTTTCCCTGCTCAACATAAGGCACTATTAAAATCCATTGGTGGAATTGACCCCATGGATACTAATCTCATAATCTTTGACTTGGAAGATCACGTTCCAAGGCTTCTTCCTCAGTTAGCATTTCAGATCCAAGTTTTTGCTGAAAACAAGAATATCTATAGAACTTTTATTGACAAAGGAGCCTTGACTTGCATCATGTCCTTCACTTGTTGGAAATCCATTGGATATCCTACTCTCATAGAATCAAACAATACACTTAAGGCCTTCAATAGTATAGGATTTAAACCCTACAATGTTCTTCCCTCATTGTCTATTACGTTGGAAGGTAAATAGGTCAATGTTGAGGTTGAGGTCTTCAATGCACCTCTTGATTATAACCTTTTTCTTGGTCGTAGCTAGATCAATTCCATGCGCACAGTTGTGTTTACCCTTTTTTGTGTGTTACATTTACCACACCAAGGAAAGGTCATTATTGTTGACCAACTAGCCTTCTTTAATTTTGATTCCTGTACTAGAAACATTCCCTTCATTTGAAATACACCCCTTGGTTACGATAATGTCAGAGTGGGTCTTTTGAAATATTCTACTTTGATGGGTACATTTCCAATCCCACCACCCGATATTTTTGCCCCTTTTGTTTCCTTTATTAACATGATCTCCACCACTATTTTTGAAACCCCTGAGTCATATTACCTATGGGTAGTACCTAACCCTGGTGATCACCTCTGTTATGGCAACTAGATGCCTTTAATTCTGGTCAAATCCGCTTACCAAGCTATTCAATCGACAACCCATTCCTCTCCTTCTCTCTGTGATTCATCTCCCGATTTGTTTCATGTGATTTTTCCTATAGATGAGATGATCATGTCAGTCATATCTATGGAAGACACTCCTTGGGACAATGGGAATCACCACTCCATTCTCTTCCTAGAATGTGACACCATCGAGACTTACCAATGGATTTCGACTATGTCGACCGTTGTTGTTATTTCTTTAGTTCCTGAGTCATCACATGATGTTTTTTTACGAAGGGAACTTGAGAAAATTTTCACCTACCGTCCCTCTCGACATATCCATTAAACCCAAAGTCATGGAGAATGTTCATATCGAAGCC
Organism: Picea sitchensis; assembly: GCA_010110895.2. Lineage (NCBI taxonomy): Eukaryota > Viridiplantae > Streptophyta > Pinopsida > Pinales > Pinaceae > Picea > Picea sitchensis. The sequence continues at coordinate 284,849 of SNQJ01S0003375.1, read as the reverse complement.
TCGTGTTGTACTAATGAGGTCCACATGTATAAATCTCTTTTCCAAGAATTCCACAATGTTTTCTCTTGGAGTTACGAAGAGATGGAAGTTATCGATCTTGATATCGTTGTACATGAGATTAATACATACCTCGACGTTAAACCTGTTCAATAGAGAATCCTCCCAGTGAACTCATTCAAAGCTACTCCTATCAAGCTTGAAGTTGAAAAACTTCTTAAATCCAACTTTATTTATCCCATGGCTTTGAATGATTTGGTATCCAATCTAGTTTCAATGAATAAGAAACAAGGTACCATCCACGTCTGTGTATATTATAGGGACATAAATAAGGCTTGTCCTAAGAAAAATTACGCAACCCCTTCCATTGACTAGATCGTCGATGACTATGCCAGCAGTGAAATATTCTCTTTAATGGATGGTTTCTCCGACTATAATTAAATTTATATTTTACCTGTAGACCAATAGAAGACCGCTTGCATTTTCCCTTGGGGAACCTTTGCTTACCAGAAATTACCCTTTGGTCTCAAGAATGTTGGCGCGACTTTTTAGCGTGCTATGTCTTATTCTTTCCATGATTTTAAGCACATTTTTCAACCCTATCTTGATGATCTACCAGTGCATTCCATGCATCATCAAGATCACCTGGCACATTTGAGGGCCATTTTTGTATGTTGTCATTATTATCGTATCCTCTTAAACCCACATAAATGCATTTTTTGTGTGGAGCCCGACCATTTTCTTGGTTTTATTGTGTTGATACATGTAAGTTTTAAACCTGTGAAGTAAATCAATGCATATAGATTCTTGAGAAAAACATAATTTAATCAATGGTTCATTCACATAGTACACAGAGATTTATACTGGAAACCCTCAACCAGGAAAACCTTTCTTATATTCATTATATCGAATTTCACCATTCACTATACAATATATACAATGTTTTTAGGTATTCCATAGATACCAACACCCTAATCGCTAAAACCGAGATTATTTTTAGTAAACCACTAAAAATAGCAAAATCCGCTAAAAATAGCAAACACTGCCCAAAAAAAAAAATTGGGGGCACTTCCTCGGGCTACACCCGATGCCGAACATTGTGCGTAACCAGGGGGGGCATGCCTTCCCCCCCTATGACCCCCCTAGGAAATTTCTCGATGCACACAACACAAACAAAGCACTGGTATGAGGGATCGTCAGACACAATTGTCATATTTGATGCGCCCACACACACACATGCAAAGAATATAACACATACCCAACATTCTCCCACTTGTTGTTTTCTTTGCATCCAGGGGTCCAGGGGATTATATTGTCAACAATCTAGGGAAACAATTCCCATTGTTATAGTACGCGAGGAGAACTTTTCTGTGCTCACAGAATTTGTCAATGAATCTGCAACATTCTTCAAAGTGTCAACCTTTTCCAGCAACACCTTCTTTTCCTCAACCATGTCTCTCACAAAGTGATACTGAACATCAATATGCTTTGTCTTTAAATGATAATCTGGGTTCTTTTCCAGGAATATTTCACTCTGACTGTCACAATCTAATATCACTGCTTATTGTACCAACCCAATACCTTAACACAATCTTTGTAACCATACCACTTCCTTGCTTGCATGAGTGGCTTCCATGTATTCAAATTCTGTAGATGAGAGTGCCACTACAACCTATCTTTTTCTCATCCATCTGATTGCTCCTCCAAATAGGTTAAACACATACCCACTTGTAGATATTCTGTGATCCAGATCTCCAACCTAGTCTGCATCAACAAAGACATGTATGTCCACCACTCTATCCAATCTTGGTCTTACTTGGTAGCACAATTCATAACTGGTAGTGCCATGAAGATACCTAAAGACCCTCTTTACTGTTTTCCAATGCTCCTTCCATGGTTTTGACATATACCTACTAAAAAATCCCACTGCATGTGCAATGTACGGTCTAGCATAGACCATTGCATACATCAAGCTGCCAACTACACTGGCATACGAAACATGGGACATGTCCTCTTCTTCTTCCTGTATCTTGAAACACTGATTTGCAGATAACTTTACACCTATAGGGATAGGAACCTTGACCGGTTTACTTCCATGCATATTAAACCTCTGCAATATCATCTCAACATATTTTCTCTGATTCAACCAAAGTTTCATGTTTGCACGATCTCTTTTAATCTCCATTCCCAAAATGAAGTTAGCAACACCGATATCCTTCATGTAAAATTTGGAGGATAGTTGTGATTTCACATCCTTGATAACATCCATGTTATTTCCTACCAACAACATGTCATAAACATACAAGACTACATAAATGAAGTGATTACCAACCTGCTTGGAATATACACAGTGATCAGTTATGCTTCTTACAAATCCCAATCCAAGGATGTATGTGTCAAACTTTTGGTACCACATCCTAGGTGATTACTTCAGACCATATAGTGACTTCTTTAGCTTACAGACCAACTCTTTCTTTCTCTTCACTACAAATCCTTCAGGCTACTTCATGTAGATTTCTTCTTCCAGATCCCCATGTAGGAATGTTGTCTTCACATCCATCTGTTCCATTTCAAGATCAAAAGTAGCAGAAATAGATAAAAGAAATCTAATAGAAGTTAACTTAGCAACAGGAGAAAAAATCTCACCAAAGTCAATTCCCTCTACCTGGGAATAACCTTTTGCTACTAATCGAGATTTATATTTCTCCACTTTACCTTATGCATTAAACTTCTTCTTAAACAACCATTTGCTACCAACAAATTTTCTTCCAGTTGGCAACTCAAATATATCCCATGCCTCATTCTTATCCAAGGAATCCATTTCTTCAACCATGGCCTTCTTCCAGAGTTTACTATCCTCTGAATTCACTGCTTCCCTAACAGTTCTGGGATCATCATCAATAATAGATAAAGAAAAATTGGAACAAAAATCAGGTGGAATATACCTTTTTGGTTGCCTTATATCTCTCACTGATGTCCTCAATACTGGGGTATGAGGTTCTTCTTCTTCTTCTGCTTCCTCTTCTTCAGATGATTCATATTTTGCATCATCCAACTCAAGCTCTATTTTCTCAGGTTCATCTTGCATTGGTAGGAATTCCTGTTTGGACACATCTTTTACCTCTCTGAAAACAACAACTCGACTGTAAATAGTTTTCATGGTTTCTAGGTTCCAAAACTTATAACCTTTCACACCATCTTTATAACCAATAAAGATACATTTTTCAGACTTTTTATCCATCTTACTTCTATTTTCCTTTGAAACATGTACATAAGCATCACAACCAAACACTCTAAGATGTTGAAGAGAGGGTTTGTTTCCAGACCATACCTTGTGTGGAGTTTTATCATCAAACGTTGATGAAGGTGATCGATTGACCAGGTAACATGTTGTACCCATTGCCTCTACCTAGAATTTTTTTCCTAACCTCGCACCACTAAGCATGCTCCTTTCTTTTTCCATCAATGTCATGTTCATCCTTTCTGCAACTCCATTCTGCTGAGGAGTGTATGGAGTAGTCTTCAGCCTTGCTATACCACACTTCTTACAAAATTCTTCAAATTCATTTCTGCAGAATTCTCCACCATTATATGTTCTCAATACCTTTATTTTCTTCTCTGCCTGATTTTCTACCAGAGCCTTAAACTCTTTAAATTTATCAAATACCTCAGATTTATTTATAAGAAAATAAATCCATGTGTTCCTTGAAAAATCATCTATGAATGAAACATAATACACAGATTTACCTAGGGATAGAACAGGAATAGGTCCAAACACATCACTGTGTATCAACTCTAAGATCCCCTTTGCTCTTATAGCACCAGATGGGAATATTACTCGATTTTGTCTACCGTATATGCAATTTTCATAGAAATAAAAATCCAAAGTGCAATTAGACATACCTTCAACCATACCTTTACCATGTAGTGTTCAAAGGCCCTTTTCTGCAATATGTCCAAGTCTTTGATGCCACAATATGTTCTTCTTTCCAGGGACAATATTGGTCTTGTCTTCTTTATTTCTCTGTTCAGGGACAACATAATTGTTACACCCATGAGTATAAGTGTTTCCCAACAACTTGTACAAAGTTCCTCATCAACACCATTGCTCCTTGTACCATATTGCAAGTGTTCTTTACAAATACAGTATCCACTCCTGCATCATCCATCTTGCTTACAGATATTAGGCTCCTGGCTAGTTTTGGAATGTTCAGAGCAACAGGGAGAGTTCTAATCCTTCCATCTTTTAGCAGCAACTTAACCCTTCCACGTCCCAAGATTTTTACTGTCGAGTCATCTCCTAGGAATACATCACCACCATCATATTTTTCATATTCAGAGAAACACTCCCTATGAGGAGTCATATGGTATGATGCACCTGAGTCGATCAACTATAAATCATGGTTTTCATGTGTACTTGTAGATGCCAAGTAAACATCACCTCCTTATTTAGTGGAGGTTTTCACCTCTATGGAAGAGGTACTATCAGATCCCTTTGGTTTTTCAACCTTCTTAGACTTGCAATCTTTCTTATAATGCCATTTTTTACCACACTTCCAACATTTCCTCAAATATTTTCCTAGAGACTTAGATCTACCTGTAGATTTAGATCTCCACCCTGAAGGCTTACCAGGGTTCCTGTCTTAGGTACGCCCTCTTACAAATAAAGCATCTGTGTTGTGACCATCCATGCTTTTTCACCTCATCTCTTCATATAACAAGGATGCAACTACATTCTCATACTTCAATGTAGATTGAGTGGTACTACCTATTGCTACAACCAGATTATCCCAAGAGTCTGGCAAAGAACATAACAAAGTATTACACTTATCTTATTATACAATTGTAATATTAATAGAGCCAAGTTGACTTAACAGAGTATTAAATGCATTTAGATGTTCTGTCATAGAATGTCCATCTTCCATCCTAAGATGATACAACTTCTTTCGAAGAAACAACTTGTTTACCAGGGACTTTGATTGATACAAATTCCCCAACTTATCACATAGTTCCTTGGCTGTAGATTCTCCTGAGACATTCAACAAAACCAAATCTTCTAAGCAGAGTCAAATAGTACTCCTTTCTCTTTTGTCCAACTTCTCCCAATCTTCCTTCGACATACCAGTAGGTGGTGTACTGGTAGTTTGTGTACTAGTAGATTGTGTACCAGTAGCCTATGTTCTAGTAGAAGGTGTACTAGTAGGCTATGTACCAGGATCCACATCGATCCATTGTTCTTTTTCTATAATAAGGTCCTCCATCTTCAGCTTCCATAGCTCAATGTTTTTACCATTTAACTTCTCTATCTCGATTCTAGAAGAGATTTCCATTCCTCTTTCTGCACTCAAATCACCACTGCAAAAGCTCCCACTAAACCCGGGTTTATCATAGACCCAAGATAAACTTTCTCTATCAAGACCAAGCCAAACCCTTAACAACAAAGGCGTCCCTCTGAAGCCAAAAACGAGCTCTAATACCACATGAAATTTTTAAACTTGTGAATTAAAGAAATGCATATAGATTCTTAAGAAAAACATAATTTAATCAATGGTTCATTCACATAGTACACAGAAATTTATACCGGAAACCCTCAACTGGAAAAACCTTTCTTATATTATTATATCGAATTTCACCATTCACTATACAATATATACAATGTTTTTAGTTATTCCGTAGATACCAAAACCCTAATCCCTAAAACCATGATTATTTTTAGTAAACCACTAAAAATAACAAAAATCGCCCAAAAAACAAAATTCAGGGTGCTGCCCCGAACGCTGCACGTAACCAAGGGGGGGCATACCTACCCCCCCTTGGGACCCCCCTAGGAAAGCGCCTAACACACATGGAACAAACATAGCACTAGCATGAGGGATCGTCAGACACAGTTTTCATATCTGACGCGCCCACACACACACACATGCAAAGAATATAACACATACCCAACAATACACAAGATTCAAGTAGACCCTTTGAAGGTTGAGGCTATGCTTAATCTACCTCCTCCTTCCACTTTAGACCAGCTCCAAAGTTTGCAAGGGAAGGAATTTTTTTTGCATCGTTTCATCCCCAATTGCGCTGAAATGACGAAAGGATTCACTCGACTACTTAAGAAAGGTTATGATTTTGTATGGCACGATACTGCTAACAAAGCCTTCAAAGCTTTGAAAGTTTCCTTAACCCATACACCATTATTGTTTCCCCCTGACTATAGAATGGATTACTTCCTCTATTTAGCTACTTCAGACTCTACCATTGCCATGGTATTAGTCCAAGAGGATGATTCGCATGATGAACATGTGATATATTATTTGAGTCGGAGTCTCATGACCACCGAGATGAAATACCTCCATGTGGAGAAACTGGCTTGGACGCTGTGCAAGTTGTCCAACGTTTTCGTCATTATATCCTATTATAGAGAACCACTGTTATTTTTTATTGAAACCCTATGAAACACATCCTTACACGACAATTTCTAGGGGGCAATTACTCCAAATGGATAGTGATTCTCTAGGAATTTGACTTAGAGTTTGAATGCGCTAAGTCTAAGAAACATTTTGTTTTCACCAAATTGATATGTGACCTTCCCTCCACTGAGACAAAAAATGTGGAAGAGGATTCATTCCCTAATGAATCCCTTATTCTGATCAGTTATGATGACCTATGGTACAGAGATATCATCATCTATCTCCAAACTAAAAATTTCTAGCCCGATGTATCTAGTACGGATCGTCATCACATACGATATCAAGCCCACCAATACATCATTTTAGGGATACTCTTTACTGCCACAGTGTTGATTCCATTTTTTGATGATGTCTCACTTACAATGAAGATGAGAAATATTTTAATGACTGTCACTCTGAAGCATATGGCGGTCATATTTCTGGGTATGCCACTGCCCAAAACATCTTACGAGCGGTGTTGTGGGTGGGAAATCCCTCCTATAGACTAGCACTAAGGGTTTTATCATGCATGCATAAATGACCTAAAGATTCTTACTTTTTACCATCATCCCATGCCTAGACCCTCATTACTCCTATGTAAATACAGGTCTCAAGAGATTAAGTTGATGTACCTTATTCTTCATGTTTAATGTTGATCCCTTTTCGCGCTTGTTTATTCTTTGACTGCAACTCTCCTCCCAATGTTGACCTGCATTCACTAAAGAAAAACAAAGAACTCAACATGCATTTGATATATGAACTAATGGGTTAGAGATTTAATCAATCATACAATCAATATTCCAATAATGACAATCTCATGTGGTGGGATGGGAAAAACAATTCTTTTATTAACTTCACAATGATACCTTACAATGATAAAGTCGGCTACTGCTCCTTGATCCTGGTCCTAGGCTCTTGTTCCACTGTCTTCCAACTGCTTGTCTCTATACTTATCTTTGCACAAGGATGGCTAAAGGTTGGGACAAAGGGAATGCTCAATCAAGTATAGTTTCTTTACCATGATTCTCCTCTTCCACATGGGACCCCTAACCCTTCTTTTATATGCTAGAAGAAGTTAGGTATTTGGTCAAATGTCTGGCCATGCATGGCCGAAAGGTTTAGTTAAATTACCCAAAGATGTGTGTTCCATCAGAAACTTTCCTTTTTTTGTACTTTTGTAGGTACACGCGGGTTGTCTTGGGTCAGCTAGCATGTACATGCATGCAGTAAGGTAGCATGGCGCATGGGCCTTTATAAAAGGGGTTTTTAAGAAGAGTTGTTCAGCAGTGTTTTGGAAAAGAAGGAATCTGAGATGGCTTGATGCAGGGTAAGCATGTCTGGTGAAAATTAGGGTTATAACAAGCAGGTTATTTATGGCCTTATTCATTTAAGGATTGCATCACTGTTGTTCAAAAATTCCATTCTTGGCAAACTTATAATAACAAGATAAGATCTCATCCTGCTCCCTTACATCTTGTAGTTTCTTTTGGTCCATTCGCCAAATGGGGCATTGAACTCATGACATGTAACCCTCACTCAGTTGGGGGGCATGAATACATCATTGTAGCTATGGATTACTTCACTAAATGGGCCGAGGCGATGCCTACATTTGATAACACCAGGAAAACTATAGCATTGCTCATATTCAATCACATCATTACTTGGTTTGGTGTTCCTCAAGCTATCGTTACCGATCACAGTATCCATTTTTGGAACTTTATGATGTCTAAACTTACTGAAAAGTTGGGTGTTCACCATGAAAATGCAACCCCCTATTACCCACAAGCTAATGGCCAAGTTGAAAAAATCAACAAATTTCTCATTACTATGCTTCGACGGATTATAGGAATTCATAAGAAAAGTCGACACATGATGTTGTTCTCATCATTATGGGAATATCTAACATCTGTAAAGTCTACCATAGGATTTACACATTTCCATCTAGTTATGGTATCAGGGTTGTCTTTCTGATTGAATGTGAAATATCGTCTTTGAAACTAGATGTTGAACTTCTCCCCAATACCTCTGCCAAAGAAGAGCATCTTTTGTATTTAATGAAATTAGATGAAACCCATCACAATGTCACCCTAGTTATTCAAACGTAGAAGAAATGAGTTAAATCCCAATACGACAAACATGTCAACCCACATGTTTTTTTAGAGGGTGATCTTGTTCTCCTTTACGAACATGACCGTGAGTTTCTAGGGGCCAATAAATTTGAAGCCATGTGCTGAGGTCCGTACATTTTCAAATGTGTGTTGGAGAAGGGAACTTATGAGCTAGTTGATTATGATGGAATCCCTTTGAGTGAACCCCGAAATGGGCTTTACTTAAAGAAGTACTATGATTAAGTCATTGTTTCATGAGTTCTTATACTTTAAGTGTATCATACTCTTGTGTGATTTTTTGTTGTTTGGTTTCGACCCTCAACTACTTTCCTTGCATTGTTCTTGGTTTTCAGATATCGGTGTCTTCGCTACCCTACATTGGCTTCGATGATGGCGCTAGTCACAATACTCAGAACTTAGCATCTGCTTCTTGGGAAATATATGCACCTACGGATAAATTGATTAGTCTACATGGTGTTTGCCTTGGTCCTGCAACTAATAATATCACGGAATACATTGTAGTCATAAAATTATTGTCCGATGTTGTTTCTCTTGGAATCTGCTCTCTTATTGTATGAATCGATTTGCAGTTAGTAGTCCTACAGTTGAGTAACATATACTCCATTTGAAGTCATATGCTATTAAGGGTATATTTATGAATTCACCTCTTGGAATGTCATTTTGATTACATAGAATATCAACACATTCCTATATGTCTAAATACATTAACAGATGCATTGGCTAACTATGTGTTAGACAGACATTTGAGAAATTTATAAAATCTAATCACACTTTGTATATACAACAAGTAAGTCGGTAGAAGCCTCATATATATAACGATAATTTTTTTTACAAAAAGTGTTTTTGTACAAAGACCAAAATGTCAAAAATGTGAAGGACATGGCTTCATATGCAAATATAGCATCAAGGATTCGGCTCGTGATAACACATGATTGGTCGTGCTACTCTACAAAGAAGTCAACCAATAGATGCAGATACGCCTATTGTATGGCGTTGATAATGCTTTAGGATCTCATGAATGGAATCATCCGGGATGTCCACTATCATCCCCTCCAAGTTTTTCTCTATAGCCTCGTAGTCAGCAGTGGCTAATCCTGCTACCTCGAATCTCTCTGCTCACCTCTGAATGGGAGATGAAACTCAAAGTCGATGAGGTACCACATTTGCATCATAAAATATGTTTTGATTAGTCATTGGATAAAAGACATAAAAACATTTCATATTTAAAAATTGCAAAGACATTATTAAAAAAAGATGTACTTCTTACACATGTTCCCCCATTGAGAACCTTCAGGAAGAACCAAGTCTGGATCACTTCTGAATTGTAAGTCGACATATGGGTAGTCATCTACCATAAGCATATGGGGCCTCAACCAATCAAAGAAAATGTCATTATACTTGATAATAGGACCAATCACATGTTGTTCCATGAGGTCACACCACCTCTTCATTCTTGGATGTTGTGGGGCCAGCATGCCTCACTCTATCTATAGGTGCAAGTGTGGAACCCTCTCCAAGAAGGACACCAAAATTGATTTGTATCTAAATTATTTCAAGTCACCCCTCCTACACTTGGTCAATTGTTTCTTCATGCTTCTGAGAACCCGATCACTCGAGTTGAAAAATCGGGGCTCCATGCATTCTAGTGCATACTGGAAATCTCTCTGAAGGGTCATATGGGGAGCTGCACTCCCCGCCATATACATGGTGGTGTATAGGATAGTACTTAGAGGTAATTCATGAACATCTCGGATAACAAACTTTCTTCTATGTCTCTCATCACCTGGCATGCAATGTGTGCTGACATAATGGCTCATATGCTCGCCACATCCGTTTTTACCAATCAGTGTAAGTCAAGCCCCTCATCGAGACAACTCGGTCAAAAAGTAGATATCCTCGATATCTATCTCAAGGATGTGAGCCCTTACATGGAATACCTATTGGTCTATGTCCCATATATGGACTAAGTATTCAAGCAACCTCAATTGGGCCCTCATTCCCTAGACCTTGAACAATTTTAGCAGTCCACACTGCTGGAGGGAATTTACCATTCCCGGGTCATTCCGAGCAAACTAATATTTGTCCTCATGCTCTCTCTCCTTCCATTCCAATATCCTTACTGTAGAAAACCTGAAATGGAACATAAAAGAGGCATTAGCATCTTCATCTTTCTCCTGGACACTTTTTATTGGCAGAAGCATCTTCAAAACATTTTTACTTTGTGCATGTCACAGGTTATCTATCTCGTACAGTGAAGAGTCATCGCATTGTAGCTTAAATCTCACTTGCGATGACCCTAGGTCGTCGCAGGGCATGATAGAGGGTGCCTATGACGACCTCCGGGTGCAAGTACCCCACAAAATGCAACCTAAAAGGAAATTTCTAACCAATGAAAAGTAAAAATGAATACATGAAAAGTTGAAGGAGGTGAAAATTACCTGTCCTATGGAGACTGTTCGCCAAATGATCAACCGTGCCTCTCGCAATCCGCAGTGGAAGTTTGCGGTAAAAAGAGGGTTTTTGGAACAAAGTTTGGGTGGAGTAACAATGAAATGGTAAAAGAAGTTTTTACCCCATTTTATTAACTTTTTACTTTTCCATTTCATTTTTCATATATTATTTTATTTATTTCACCCAAACCCTAGACTTCTAATGGTGTCACAAGTGTTTGATTTTTTGTAGGTGGGAAATCTAGGAGTGGAAGATTGAACATGGATACATTTTTTGGGTTTTCTTTTACACATTTGTTGTATGTACAGATCCTTTTAGAGTTTTTCATGAAAAACTCGAAGCTTAGGTTTTTTTCTTTCTCATGCTCATAAATCAATGAGAATGTAACCAAGTATACTTTTGTCATCTTTTCATACTCGTAATGGTAAAACGAAAAATGAAACCCATGGAGTATCCTTTAAGCTATTTTCACGCTCCATAAAAATGAAAATATTGTCGAGCGACCTTGTTCTTTTCACGCTCGTAAAACTATTTGAAGAAAACATTCGATGAGTGGTAGGTTATCACTTTTTTGGTCTCATCAAATTAACTTATGAAAAATGAACTTGTGGAGTCCTCTTTAAGTGTTTTTCATACTCTCTAAACATGAAAATGTAAGAATAATTTCCTAAATGACGCATATGATAAAACAGTTACGAAAACTACTGTCTTGGTAA
>SNQJ01S0003375.1:254699-264932 GCA_010110895.2 Picea sitchensis | reverse complement strand
GAAAATGTTTTACAAAAAAGTGTTTTCCATCTCATGACCAAAATATCAAAATATAGAGCCCATGGCTCCTACAAAATAGTGTCATGGATTCCACTCGAAACAACATCATGGATGTTGCTCACAATATCACAGTACTGCTCGTGATACCTTATGAAGTAACTGACTAAGTGAGATGGACATGCCTACAATATGGCGTTGACAATGCCTCGGGACCTCCTCGATTGATATATTAGGGATGCCTACCGTCAAGCCTTCTAAGTTTTGCTCCATCACCTCATAGTCGTCGGAATCCCACCCTACTACCACACATGCCTCTCCTCTCCTCTGAATCGGAGATGAGACCAGAGGTCGATGTGGCCCTACATATGCATAGTCAAAAGTCTCTAATTAGTCTTTAGATCGAAAATGAAAAAAAAATCTAATATCCTAAAAACCACAAAACACTATAAAAAAAAACAAAATGTCTTTCTTACCTAGATCTCCCCACTGAAATCCCTTAGGGAGAGGCAAGTCAGGATCATCTTGGAAGTCTAGTTCGACATACGCATAATCATCAATGATCAATATTTGGGGCCTTAACCAGTAAAAAAATGCATTATTATACTTGATTATAGGGTCCGCTACATGCCAAGCCATAAGGTCACACCACCATTTCATTCTTGGGTCTCGTGGGGCTGGTATTCCCCACTCTACCTGTACCCAAAAATGTAGGACTCTTTCTAAGAAGAAAGATACCAAAATGGACCCATACCCAAACTACTTTAGGTCTCCTCTCTTTCTTTTAGTGAGTTGTGTCTTCATATTGTGGATCACACCGTCACACTAGTTGAATACTTGAGGTTCCACACATTCAAGAGAATATTGAAAATAACTCTAGAGTGCCACGTGTAGCAACGTTCTTCCTACCATCCATGCAATAGTGAAGAGGATGGTTCTGAGAGTTATATCCCTTACACCTCGGACAACCACTTTACCTTTGCGCCTTTCGGCATCAGGTTCACAATGTCAATGGATATACTTTCTCATCGTCAAGCCACCTCCTTGACCTCATGTCAAAGTCACACATGCATGTTACACATGAAATTTTCACACCTAGGTACCTCGTCCTAAGTGTCGTATAAGTGTCGCATACACCTTGACACCATGGAAAAACCTATGTCACAATCCCTAGTCAATGTGGAGGAGGGATATATTACATGAAGGAAGAAATACCAACTACACATGAATTATTATTAATATTCATGGAAAAGAAATGGATTAAGTGTGAGAATCAAGTGCACATGAATTATTTTTAATATTCATGAAAAAGAAAGTAATTAAGTGTGAGAATCCACCTCACATTTGGTTTCCTATTTTTTAGGGAAGGTGGAGGATCTCATGGATGGTTGAAATATTTCCTCCTTAAAATCCTTGAGAGATATTTCCTCCCCAAAATTATTAAGAGATATTTTCTCCCTAAATATCTTAGAGATCCCTTTCTTAGTGGATCTTATGAGAGATCCTCTCCATGGTGGTTAATCCTCCAAATCCTATATAATGAGGGATTTCCATGGAGGAAGGGGGAATGTAGATTGAGAATTATACCAAACTTATGATCTCATGAGTAAGATGTCGTTTGGAGCATCAACATTCTGTGTGTGGGTTGTTTAAGCAAGGGTTTGGACAAGGGGAACTTGATGAAGCTATTGCACTCACATCTATGGCTGTAAGTTTTCTTCATTGTTGTTCTCATTAATATAATATGCTTGGCCTGTTTATTTCAAGTCTTTGTTTGATTTAACATGAAATTGTATCTAATAGATAGATTTGTTTCAAGCTAATCTTAGTAGAGTAGGAAGTTGTTTGTATCTTTGTTTTTCTACAGGGCTTATCGAGGAGTTTAATATTGGAGCTCAACTCGGACTGTGCAGGGACAAACACCGGTAAAAAGGTACTTCTTTTCTCCTTCCTCCTCACACATTAGTTTACCTAGATATAAAAGGAAGTCATTGTCCATGATAAGCACCTTTTGTCTTAATATTTAAGAGTCTATCTCTCAAGAGGAGATCTACATGTCCACAGGGAGATTTTCCTATAACAGAAATTGGTGATTCCACTAGGGATCGAATCGAAACTTTCAGTTTTGGTTTTCCTCACAGACCTTGTCTTACCCTTTTTTCTTTTTAGACCTTGTTCACCCTGTATGTTTGATTTCATATGCTTATTGAATCCTTATTCCATCACATTCATCTTGATTTACAATGTTTGACTGAGTTTTTGTTTTTTTTTGACATTTTTATGAGCTGTGGAAGCCTGGCGCTCCCTTGCCTATGTTAGCAGAGTGATGGCACTCCCCTTTGGTCTTAGACAAAGCATTATAATGCTGTGGTGCCCCTTACACTAGAGCGCCAACCTTTCCTCTGCAAAAAACTTTCCAGAATTGTCTTTTTTGCAGTCCAGTCTTTGCTTTTTCCCTTACTCAGCTTCTTTGTGCTTCAATGCTTCTTCCTATTGACCTTTGACACTCTTTTTTCTAAGAAATAAGCACTTTGTTGTTCAGATTTTGTGACCTTCTTCCTTATTTTGAATTTTTCTATTGTTGATCACTTGGAATCAATCCACTGCTTTCTTCTCTCTTATCTAACTGAGCGGGAACCCTAGTGAAGGGCATCAAAAATCTGTGAATCATCTCATTTGGTTTTTTGAGGTCATTTTTTCTTAGCGTGTTTCTTTTGTTTGAGATTTTTAATTTGCTTTGTTTTCTTTTTTGCTTCTTGTTTCAATCATAGCAAGAGGGTGTGTTGTTTGAGCGAAGTCTGCTTATTCTTGTCCGAATCTCCTTGATCTGAAAAGGTAGTTGGCAAGAGAAGTCTTGCATTGAATTAATCATCATTTGCATACAAAAAACAAAGATACATCTTAGTGATTGGTTTTCATATTAGAAGGCATTTCTGAAATGTTTTAGCATTACATTGGATTTGATTGAGAACAAATTGATTGAGGACATTATTTATTAGTATTTGATAGTGAAAATGACTCTTTCTCTTTCCCTTAAATAGGCATTCATTGAAAAGAAATGATTGCTTATCATCGTTTATGCATTCTTTGGGAATTGAGTCATCATTCCATCAGTTTCACTTTCATACACCCTTTGAGTAAAGAACAGTTGTAAAATGAACACTAATTAAAAATTATCTAAAACATTTTTTGTTTTTAGGATCTTCCACCAACAGTAGACTAGGGTTAGCACTTTGGATTAGGCTGTGAGTACAACTCTCCAAAGTTTTCAAAACAAACATTAGAATCCTGAGCTAGGGAGAGTCAAATCCAATTATCGTATCGGTTTTCTGGGATCCCCCTCTCACACAGGGGTTACGCACGAGGTTGCATTCAGGCGAATTACGAAGATTACCCCTCTGTGGTTCAACTATTTGTAGTGGTCGGATCGTATATTGGGGGTCACTTGAAGGTATACCCATGATTATGTGTGGGAGCCTCTCAGGTTGATTTCAGACTTGTTATCCTACCCATACATTTCGGATCAGACTGTTGATTGTACCCGCCCAGGGACTCATTGCGAGTTGGTGTATTTAGTTGCCATAATATTTAGGCACTTACACAAGGTGACGGTGAAGGGAAGTCTCACTGTACCTAGAATAGACATTGGTCAAACTCACTCAGGCTCCTTGGAGGGTAAATCCACAATTACTATGTGGAATCTTGCACCAAGGTGAAAGTTCGTTAAGAAGGTCACCATTGTAACTAGTCCACCATATCCTATCCCCTTCTCGACTTGATCACCTGACGTTGGATTTCATCACCAACTAGTACGATCATCGAGAGAAGTTTAGTTTTCTTGGTTGATTCCTAGATTTTACTAGCGTATGTTGTTTCTTTTTGTTAGTTGGCCCTAGATTTTCAGTGTGTTCTATTATTATCCAAAATTTATCCTGTAGATGATAAAGGTCTTTTCCGATCACGTAGGATGCAAGTGCTGCCTCCGGAAGGCTATCAACTCTTACCTCCTAACCCTCTAGAAGACAACTACCATAAAGAGGTAGAAACTCTATCTAACGCTGGAAGTGTTATTCCTTCTCCGTTAGATAACTTAGAAGGTTCTTTGGTTACAGTTGAAAACCTCAATCCTCACACTACATCTGTTTCAGTAACCCCTCTCGAACCACTTTTTATTCATTTAGAATCCCTTGGGAACATCATAGATGAAGAGGTCCCACAATTACCGGAGAGAACTTTTACCGAAACATATATGGGATCTACAAAACCAATCTTTGGTGTTGAGTATAGGACTCATGTTCGTCCTAGCACCGCAGTAGATACCAATCCCACACTTTCTCATTCTGTATGGAGGACTTCATTGGGATGCGATCTCTATGAACATTTCGAATCCTTTCGACAACCCTTTCATCCTCATGACCCTCCTAGTGAAACAGGACCATCCGGTCAAACCATGAATCACCCAGTCGATCAAGTTATTAACCCTACTGTTACACCAACACAATTCCATCCTAATGTTGTACTCATCACCTCTACTCATCTCCAAGGAACTTCAATCCCTACCCCAATTTCTACAAGATTTTACTCTACAACTCCACATGTTCCACACGATCCTGCTAGGACATCTTTTCACCCGAGAATGCAGACCCCTGCTGGCCAAACACAATCGACTGGAGGGAAACCACCATCTAACAAACATTTACCTCTTGGAGGACTACCATTCTATGGAGGGCCTACCCCTCCTGGGGGACAACCCCCTTTTTGTGCTCCTCCTGGAGGGAAACCTTTGTTTTCTAGTCATACCTCGGTCGTTAATCCATCGCTGGCAGGGGGGCAACCTTCGTTTTCTAGAAACCCTTCACAATACTGGGGAGTATCTTCAGGAGGCACTTTTATTCAACCCCACATTGGGGGGCAYTCATATCATGATCCACTAGGAGGAGTATCAAATCCCGTTCCTTCCAGAACATCTTACAGACAACCTTATCTGGGCGGCATCCCAAACACCATCTGGAGTTCTCCAGGCCCATAGTCTTATCCTCCTCATGGGTATAATATGTATCCACCTTCGAGATATACTCCTTACCATTCTCAAGGGAAAAATGTTTATCCTCCTCATGGGAAAGCAAATCACCCAGCCTATAATGCTCAGAACCCACCAGGTTATGCAAATGTTTCTCATCCATCATCAAATCCTGCTTATCCTGGCCAGCAACAACCATATGTAGGAGGACCTACTAGTTACAACTATCCACCTAACCCAGTTTATGGTCCTACTAGTGTTCCTATGCCGCACCAATATCATCCACAAATTAACCGATATTTACCTTTCCTTGCAACTCTAGATCTCCCCGACTTGTCTCGGTTAACTAATGATCCTATTTTTCATTCACCGATTTGGCCAGTCATTCTAGCTAAACTTCCTTCTGATATTCCAAAATTTGATGGAAAATATGGCTAAGATCCAAACAACCATGTGATGACTTTCCATTTGTGGTGTTCATCAAACTCCCTCATGGATGATTCTGTACGTTTGCATCTTTTCCAGCAAACACTTACAGGCTCGGAAGAAAAGTGGTATATTGAACTACCACGTGCTTCTTTTCATAATTTCAATTCCCTTGCCATGTCTTTCCTCACGCACTTTCAATTTCCTATTCGCTACAAGACGGGTACTGAAATCTTGACCTTCCTTCATCAAACTGACTCTGTGCATATCTCTGACCATATTCATGAGTGGAGATGACGACGAAGGATGATCAAGGTAATCATTCCTGACATATTATTGGCGGAATGGTTTACTAAATCACTTTTACCCTCGATCTCTCACTATGTCACTATGGGTAGCGTGGTCACTGAGGAAGAGGCCATTTCCCAGGCTCACTACTTAGATTTGGTTTATTCACAATCTGGTACTTTGTATGATTTTCTTATGAATGTTGCTCGAGCTAATACCGATCCATCTAAACCATCATCCTCATCTCATGAAGATGGTGTTATCGGTTCCATCAAAACTCAATCTATTTCCCAATCAACCACACTCTCCTCTACCTCCCCCCAAACTCATATCTCTCAGGTGAATGCAGTTCAATCTGCCCCTTCACAACAATCTAGAGGTAAGAAGAAGAAAAAGAATAAATCAAAAAATAACAATGAAGAACCAAAAATTTTGGCTCAAACACCTGCTACCGAAAAGAAAAAACAATGGAAACTGAAATTCCTGTGTATCATTTGTGGTGACGATCACTACACTCGAGACTATCCACTTTGCAATGAAGTGGCCAAAATTTTCCAAGGAAAGTCACAACCCAATGTGCTTACTTAGCCTTTTCCACAACAATAATCCATGGTTGCTCAAACCCCCTCTCCTGGGGGTAGTTCTAGCCATCCTAATGATGAGGCCTCACCAAGTGCACATATTTATATGTTTAATGGGATTAATTTGACCACTCTCTCTAATACATACGACACACCAGGTAACCCTGACAAAGGAAAATACACTAATGGTACCAGTACTTTATCGGATCCATCACCATCCTCTGTTAGTCTTCCATCGGTTAATCCTCCATCTAGACCACTTCATATTGAGAAACCCATGTTCGACTCTATCTTACACCCTCCTAAGAGCACTATTTACAAAGCTACCTTTCATCCTAGCTCACGTGCCGCCCAGAACTACAACATTGTTGAAGATTTGGCTCAAGTACCATGTGCTATATCTGCATTATAATTTCTACAACACTGTGCTATTCAATGTAGAACTCTCTTGGCTGCTATTGGCATTGTTGACCTTGAGTCATCCAACCATATCATGTTTAACCTAGACAGTTATACGTCTCGACTCTCCCACCAACTTGCTTTCCAAGTTGATGTTGTTGTTCACAATCAACAAATCCATCGAACTATTATGGATGAGGGAGACTCAACTTGTGTCATGTATTTAGCATGTTGGAAAGGTTTAAAATCACCCACACTCGACAAATCCCCAATGATGTTACGTGCCTTTGATGGGTGAGGTTTTCATCCCCGTGGGATTTTACAGTCCGTGCCCATCCAATTGGGTGGAAAAACTATTACTGTTGATGTTGAGGTGGTCGATTCTCCCCTCGATTACAACTTGTTACTTGGAATAAGTTGGTTTTATGCTATGATTGTCTTTGCCTCGTCGGTCTTTCAATGTGTACAATTTCCTCATCAGGGCAAAATTGTCACTATTGATCAGTTGGATTTCTGCACGACCGATGCTCACGCTCCTGCTACCAACAATATTTCTTTCTTGGTAGACCGCAAGATCATGTATGAAAGTGTTGGTTTTGGATTATTGAAATATTCTAGCCTCATGGGTACCTTCCCTACACCACTTCCACCGACTACACATCATATTGCCACTGTTGATATGATTTCGACTGCGGCTTATCAATATTTGGAATCATCTGACCCTTGGATTGTACCTAGACCATTGGAATTTGATGCACTAGGTGACATTATGCCACTCAGTCTAGCTGAACCATCATACGTTTCTATCCAATCTACTTCTCCCTCATTGGATGACCAACATCTATTGGCACCTGACGGTTCCTCGATGAAATCACGATTGATTTCCTTGCCATTTGCGATCGATTACATTTCCCCAATTTTTCCCTCGGATGAATATATCATGGAAATGTTGAGAATTAACAAGATACTTCAAGATGATAACCATCATCGATCCTCTTTTATTCCGCCTCGTGAAGAAATTCGGGTAGATATACAGTCTATCTCCCCTCCTGATGTCGATTTTCAATCGTCCCCCATACCTTCAACTTTCGATGATTTGGATATGGTAGTTGACATGGTGATTTATTCAGTAGGGCTATTGGAGCCTGATCTCCTTACCCCTGTTGTGTCCCTCGACACGTGTTCCTTCCAAAGTGATTATCTTCCATCCAGCGAAGATCTCTTGGGATCCATGACTGAGTTTTGTCCCTTGACATGGTATCCTTCCATAACGTTATCCTCTTGGAAGCCATGATCAAGAAGAAGCTACGAGCATAGTTTTTTCCTCTCTGTAGCAAGATCATTAAAAAATGAAACAGGGGTCACGAGCATAGGTTTCCTCTCTGTGGCAAGCTCATTAAAAAATGAAACAGAGGCTTTGAGCATAGTTTTCCTCTCTGTAGCAAGCTCGTTAAAAAATGAAACAATGATTTGGGGATCGAACCCGGAACGCTGAGCATAGTTCTTTTCTATGTCAAGCTCGTTAAAAAATTCAATAGTCACCTCTCTTGAACCTTCTTTTCATCCACCCTTCTTTTTTTTCTCATCTAGTAGAGAAATTGGTGACAACCTCAAAGTTGGTGAATGAATTGAAGCTTGGATGGCATGTCTCCAGCCTTTGATGATCATTCTGGAGTTAAGCCACTAGCTTTCAAGCTGGGGGCATACCGAGCTTAGTATTTGTTCTTTCTCATGCTTGTAAATACATGAGAATACATCCTGGTAAACTTTTATCTCTTTTTCGGACCTGTATGGATACACGAAAAAGGAACCCCCTAGAGTCGTCTTTAAGCTCTTTTCAAACTCTCTAAACATGAAAAGATTGTCGAGTGATCTTGCTTCCTTTCCCACTCGTTAAAATATTTGAAAGGGCATCTTTTGAGTGATAATTTATCTCTTTTTCGGCCTTTCAAGACAAACATTACGAAACAGGACAACATTGGAGTCTTCTTTAAGTTCTTTTCAGACTCTCTAAACATGAAAAGATTGTCGAGAAAACTTGTTCTCTTCATGCTCGTTAAAGTATTTGAAGAAAACTTATGTTGAGTGATAGTTTATCTCTTTTTTCGGTCTCATCAGACTACTTTATGGAAAAGGAACTGAGATAATTCTCTTTTAAGTGTTTTTCCAGACTCTATAATCATGAAAAACCTTCGAGTTTTCTATCTTTGGACTCATTAAACAAACATCAAAAAACCCATATGGAACAAAACCCTTACTTCTTCCAATTCGTTAAACAAAGGAAGAGGAACTTACCGAAGATGAGTTATATCGAGCATGTGTTACCCTCCTCGAGCTCGTTAAATTAAAAAGAGGTACTTGTCTATCTGGATGGGGGGGGGACATTGAAAGAAGCAAGCCAAGCAATTTTTGAGAACATTACTAGTAACTCTTAGAGTCACCCTTAAACACGACACTTTGTCTTTGCACACATCTTAATCTGCCAAACCTCTGCACTAAACCAATCCTCTGAGTTTTTCTTACTCCTTTGGGTCACCCAACGAAAGTCACAATATCCACTATATCATCGTGTTTTGGTCCATATCATGTTTCTGTTGTTGTGCCTCAGTGTTCAAGGGAAGTATCCGCCCCGAGATTCAACCATCACAAATATCGTGTTTCAATACCTGTGTCATTCCATGTTCTTTTGATCCACCAATTACATATCTATGTCAGTTTTGTGTCATTGATGGGGGATACATTAAGGCCCTCCTTCGACAAGTCTATTCCTGTCGACTTCAACACATTATCCAGGAACTAGACTTAGAAACCAGTAAGTACTTTGGGAACTGCATGCCTCAATGGTAGGCCTCCTCACATTTGACAGTGGGTTTACATCATTGACCTCTGATTGGATGATTCCACAAATGTTCGACTTCATCTCATCCATTCACATTAGTTGGAATGTACTAGAGTACCTTGGGAATCATTGGCATCAATGATGATCTCCCTCATGCTTGTTAACGGTTTACATCATTGACCAGTAATCAAGTGGTTTCTGCCATGTTCGACATAAGGACATCTATGCACATGGTTAGATTCATACTACATCAGGATCGGTAAGAAGACCCTGGGTTGAGTGATCACTCTGATATGTACTTTGCCTAGGTTGCGATGGAGTTTCTCTTGAACAATGACGCATATACTTTCACATAGATCCACTTTGTATTGGTCATGGCTATGTCTTGTCATCTCGTAGATCCATTGTGTATTCTTCATGGCTATGATCAATTCAAGTCATAGGAGTATAGATCCACACTGTATCCTCTGTGGCTATACCTTTTATCAATATAATTATGGATCCGCAGTGTATTTAATGGCGGCCATATCTTGCAAGTCTTTATCACCCAAGCATAGGTATGTTGGTTGTGGAGCCTGATTATCTTCCTGATTCAGAGGTCCTTTCTTTCGGCCGTGTTTATACCCCATGAAGTATTTACACCCCAGAAGTATGTACACTCTTCCACGCGAGGGAGTGCAGAG
>SNQJ01S0003375.1:223467-254649 GCA_010110895.2 Picea sitchensis | reverse complement strand
CTGCGGGGTCCGGGGGGTCCATCCCCCCGACTGGGGGCTCTGGGGGAAAGCGGGCCCCTTCGGGGGCGAAGCCCCCGAAGCAAAAATTGCCTTATAAAAGTATATTGTAATTTCATTGTAAATCTGGACCGTTCATTATAAGGTCGCAGATCTAACGGTAGAGATTATGTTAGGGTTTTTTCCCTAGAAGGAAACCCTATTTTATGAGGGAAATGTATTGTAGCTATGTACGAGGGTGAATATTGTATTCTGAGAGATAAGACTGTGAGAGAAAGAAGAGGAAGTTACAACGGGTTTTTTGCTGTAGGTTGTATCCCTTCATTTGCTGGATAATAATAAAGCAAGGACCTGGAAATTTCTCTGGTGGACATAGCCCACACTGGGTGAACCACGTAAATCTATGTCTCTCTTGTATTGTGTGTCTTCTGTGTTTTTGTTTCTGCATTTGTTTTATTTTATTGCTCCGCGGTCCTATTTTTCTAACAAGGTATGCCTACCTTGGGTTTGAAACATGTCATAATATTTGTTGGATGTTTGTGTGCAACTTCTATCAATTTCTCTGTGTCTACACCCTTGCTTTAAAGATTTGTAAAGTGTTTCTGCCATCATTCTCTCTTCTGACCTCACACTTTCGGGGGCATTCTGTTACACAAGAAATTTGCACACCTAGGTAACTCACCCTAAGTGTCGTAAAGTATCGTATAAGTGTCGCATACACATTGACACCATGGAATGACCTATTTCACAATCCCTAGTCAATGTGGAGGAGGGATATATTAAATGAAGTCAGAAATACCAACTACACATGAATTGTTATTAATATTCATGGAAAAGAAATGGATTAAGTGTGGGAATCAAGTGCACATGAATTATTATTAATATTCATGAAAAAGAAAGTATTTAAGTGTGAGAATCCACCTCACATTTGGTTTCCTATTTTTTAGGGAA
Organism: Picea sitchensis; assembly: GCA_010110895.2. Taxonomy (NCBI): domain Eukaryota; kingdom Viridiplantae; phylum Streptophyta; class Pinopsida; order Pinales; family Pinaceae; genus Picea; species Picea sitchensis. The sequence continues at coordinate 253,701 of SNQJ01S0003375.1, read as the reverse complement.
GGTGGAGGATCTCATGGATGGTTGAAATATTTCCTCCTTAAAATCCTTGAGAGATATTTCCTCCCCAAAATCCTTAAGAGATATTTTCTCCCTATATATCTTAGAGATCCCTTTCTTAGTGGATCTGTTGAGAGATCCTCTCCATGGTGGTTAATCCTCCAAATCCTATATAATGAGGGATTTCCATGGAGGAAGGGGGAATGGAGATTGATAATTATACCAAACTTATGATCTCATGAGTAAGATGTCATTTGGAGCATCAAAATTCGTTATGTGGGTTGTTTAAGCAAGGGTTTGGACAAGGGGAACTTGATGAAGCTGTTGCACTCACATCTATGGTTGTAAGTTTTCTTCATTGTTTTTCTCATTAATATAATATGCTTGGTCTGTTTCTTTCAAGTCCGTGTTTGATTTAACATGAACTTTTATCTAATAGATAGATCTATTTCAAGCTAATCTTAGTAGAGTAGGAATTTGGTTGTATCTTTGTTTGTCTACAGGGCTTATCTAGGAGTTTAAGATTGGAGCTCAACTCGAAATGTGTAGGGACAAACACCGGTAAAAAGGTACTTCTTTTCTCCTCCCTCCTCACATATTAGTTTATCTAGATCTAAAAGGAAGTCAGTTTCCATGTTAAGCACCTTTTGTCTTAAGAGTTAAGAGTCTATCTCTCAAGAGGCGATCTACCTGTTCGCAGGGATATTTTCCTACAACAACGCCCCACGACGGAATAACCCATTCAGAAAGTAAATATCCTCAATGTCCAAGGTGAGGAAATGAACACCCATGTGAAATACTTGTTGTTTTTCATCCCACATATGGACCAAGTACTCTAATAGTCTCCGTTGGGCTCCCATGCCCTAGATCTTGAAAACTTTGAATAGGCCACATTGCCGAAGAAAATCAATGGTTCATGGATCATTCAAAGCCATAGAGTCATCATATTCATGCTCACATTCTCTCCATTCCAACATTTTTGCAATCAAACACTTGCATAGAGATGGGAGAAGACAGTTAGCAACTTTTATCATCATTTTTGGATTCTTTTTTGGTTCAACGCATGGATTTCTTTTTGGGTTTTTGGTCGCCGCAACTGAGCTTCAGTTACAATGTGGTATTTTCGTAGGCGAGCCATTGGTAACCTACATAAATCCTTGATTTCTGCAGGGCCTGATATTGGCCACCTGCGGTGGCCCCACCGCACACCTAGTGGCCCAAAAATCACCCAAAAAATCATTTTCTGACCACTAAAAACAACTTTTAAAACATTAAAAGGAACAAGATGAAGCACTTATTGTTTTCATAGAAACCATTCATCGATTGATTGTCTTTCCTCCTCACAATCAACTGACGAAGTAAGGGGTGAAAAATGAGTTTTTAGACAAGTTCTTGACCAAATACAAATGAAATTGTAAAAAGGAGAACTTACTCTTATTTATTTCATTATTTACCTTTTTCATAATATTTTATATCATATAAATGTGTTTGGTCATCAACCTTCAAAACTAATAGTCTCAAGAGTGTCTTGGTTCTTGCAGGAGGAAGACTAAATTCCTAATCAATGAAGTATGGCTTTTGGTTCTGTAATTTATTTTCGTTACTCATATCGATACTTTTTAGGGATTTTTAGTAAAACCTAGAGTTCACTCTTCGTTCGTTCTCGTGCTCGAAAAATTTATGAGAATGCAACAGAGTATACTTTTGTCTTCCTTTCGTACTCGTCTTGGTAACAAGAAAAATGACACACATGGAGTATCATTTAAGCTCTTTTCACACTCCATAAAAATGAAATTATTGCCGAGTGACCTTGTTATTTTCACGCTCGTAAAAGTATCTGAGGAAAACATTTGATGGGAGATATTTTATCACTTTTTCAGTCTCAACGAATTATTCTACGAAAAAGGAACTAAGAGAGTTCTCTTTAATGTGTTTTTTAGACTCTATAAACATGAAAAACCCATGAGTTTTCTATCTTTGGACTTGTTAAACAAACATTGAAATACCTACATGGGACCGAACCACTCCTTCTTAGGGTTCGTTAAAAATAATCCGAGGGACTCACCCAAAGGATGAGCTTACATCCACAAGCATATGTTATCCTCCTCAAGCTTGCGTAAAAATAAAGAGGTACTCGCTAGAAATGGTGGGGGGAAATTTGGGAAAGAAATGTGTCTCCATACCTGTGGTTGTGGCAGTACTAGTCACTCTTGAACATTACACCCCCTTTCTCATTTGAATTCAGGTTGGGTAATCCATTTGTCTCTCGTTGGGCCTTCTGCGAATTTGTATCTTGTGTCGTCTTTAAGTCAATGTTGCCAAGACCAGTGTCATGTCATTCATATGTTCAATAGAAGTCCAAACAATCCCTTCCTCGAGTTGGCCATCTGCATTGTCATTTCCTACCATGTCAGACTTCCCTGTGTCAGTTTCGAATCATTTCATACTATGATCTACCCCAAATCTATTTCTTATTTCGTGTCACCCATGGGAGATACATCAAGGCCCTCCTATGATGAGTCTTTTACTTTTGACTTCAACACATCATCCGGGAACAAGACTTATAAATCATTCAGTACCTTAGAGCCTGCATGCCTCAATGGCAGGTCTCTTCGCTTTCAATAGTGGATTCACATCATTGGTCCTTGATCGATAGATTCCATTGAGTGTTAAACTTCATCTCATTTATTCACATTCGTTGGATTGTGTTAAGGTACCTTGGGATTCATTGACATCAATGGTGATTTTCCTCGCACTTGTTAACAGTTTTCATCAATCACTGGTAAGCAAGTGGTTTCTACCATGTTTGACTTCGACACCTGTAATCACATGGTTAGATTCGTACTTACGGACAATGGGATCAAATACCCTGGATCCTGTATTTTTGGTCCAGGTTGCGATGGAGTATTTATGATTTGTATTTGACACACAGATCTAGTTTCTATGTCTCGTGGCTATGTCTGAATCTACATTTTCTAATACATAGATCCATAGTGTATTTATGGTGGCTTTGTAGAATCTTGATGACATGGATCCACAATGTATAATTGGTGGTCGTGACATGCATTTATGATTTAAAATCACTTGTAGTCTTAGCATGGGAATTCCTACCTCAAAAATGATCAAATTTTATGTAGATGACTTGATTTTTTTGCAGGTTTCTGATTGGTGCATTCCTTGTTCCTGACACGCACATGCATTTTACAAGGTATTTCGGTTGTCACAAGTTTCGACCTCATACTTTGGGGGGAATTCTGTTACAAATTATTTTGGTCACTCTGATAATGACTTTACAAGAATGTAATCAGGCCCTCAAAATCATCTTTTTCTTGAGAAAAGTGACTGCTTTCCCCCTTTGCAAGACTACCTTTTAGAAGGAAGCCACAGGCTGCCCATAGTGTACAGTGAGGAAATATATGGTTTCCACATGTTTCTCTATAGCTAGTCTATGGGATTTCCACAGGCTGCTATATATGCACGATGCCGCGACATTTCAAAGCCAAAAGAGGAAAGAGGTTCAAGAAGTTTCTAGAAGGGGAATCTTATGGAATATGAGGTGGCATCCGTATGGTTACGATCCTACTGACTTCTCTGATATGGTGGGATCATCCTCATCCCTTTAACCACTTTAGTTTCTCCTATATAATAATGGACTTCTCACGGAAAAGGTTAAGCACAGTTAAGAAAAGTTGAGAAAGGATTGTTGGAAGAATAGGCTAGAGATTGTGTGAAGAATATTATATCAGTGGATGTTTGAGGTCTACATTTGTCCATCAAGCTTTCAGAGATCATTTTCATGCAAATTATGGAGCAAGCATATGTGTGTGTTGGAAAAAAGGACCACCGAAAGGGAACTTGCAACATCAAGGCAATTTGGTTGTATCTTCCACTTTTATTTAATATGATACAGTGACATGTTTCTTTCCCATAAAATCATTAGTATTTTATTACATGACTCCTTGATCACATGTTTAAGTTTTTATTGAATCTATCATAGTGTCTTTCACTTTGTTTGGTTTGTGTCATTGCAGATCTGGTTTCACAAGAGCACTGGAGCGAAGCGAGAACAAAAAATATATAAGGAAGCGATCTCAAAAGTAATTCATAAACTCCTTCTTTGACAATTAGATCAATGATTGTAACTTAGGGAAAGCATCCTGTCCTATCCTATTTTGTTCTAGATCTAGGTGGACCTAGGGAGATTAGTTTATGTCTGCATTTACCGATTAATCCGCAATAAGAGGAGGCGGTAAGTGTTCTACTCGGGAGGGGGGGTAGGCGGTTAGTGGTATTGAGAGGGGGGGTCTGAGCATAGTGAGGAGGCACCACGTTAGTGTGGGGCCTGTGCCAGAAAATAGCCTTCTCGGACCCCCCCCGACCTTATATGGATTATGTGTCGTAGATCTAAGCACATAGAGATTAGTCACTCAAATCCACGTGCCCCTTAGTATAATGCGCTCGGGCACCAAAAACATAGGATAAGAACACTTTGTGGGTTTTTTGCATGCTTCTTGTCACTTTTTCTCTATGGTGTCCGTTCTTGAGGGAAAAACACTCCTTTACAAACCTGTGTGATAACATTTGGATCCATGGGGGATGGCCTGATCCCTGTGAGATGTCAAGAACTTCTAGCTTCAGTCACCTTACTATTGGGTTGTGGAGTCAGATACTAAAATAGAAAGAAAATGATATTTACAATGACATGGAGGAGCCATGCATGGATCAAACAAGGAACTTTTTAAGAAAAATCCTATTAACAGGGCCACCAAAAACTTCACCCCCCTCCAAATTCTACAACCTGTAAGTGTTATTTGGAAATATCTCATAAATTTTGAAGGGTCCAATCCAGAGGGCTTCAAATTTACCATGCTTGACCTTTTCATGTTTCGGTGCATCCCATTTGAGTACTAGATCTCCCAGCTAGAAATCCTCTTTACTGCTCTTCTAGTCAAAGGTGTGCTTCATCTTCTGTTGATGTTCATGTTCTTTTTCTAGCATCTTATCTCTAGTCTGCTACACTTCTACCAGCTGTTTTATTCTTCAGATCATATCATCAGGCTCCCCTTGGTAGTCTTGGAAGATTTTTTCCATAGGCAGGGCAAGCTAAGAAGGAAAAATGGCCATAGTCCCACACACAATATGAAAATGAGAGACACCCAAAGATCTCTTTGTTCTCACTCTGTCAGTCCACAAAGAAAAATTGACCTTTGAATCCCATGCTTTCTTGTTGTCCTCTAGCAGTCTTTTGATAATATTTATAAGGATTTTGTTAGAGGAATCTGCTAGTCCATTTCCTTGGGGATAGTAGGGGGTGGACTGTATCAATGAAATTATGAACTGCTCATAGAATCTTACCAATGGCTGGACCTTGAAGGATGCAACATTATCAGTGATTATTCTTTTCGGACAACCAAACCTAGCCATAATATCTTCAATAAAACCAATGATTACTTTGTGAAAAACACTCCTTGTGGAGATATATTCTATCCATTTGGTGAAGTAATCTATTGCAGTCAAGATCCACCTGTGTTGACTGCTTGAAGCAGGATGAATCTCCGCAATGAATTCCAACCCCCAATGTTGAAAGGGTCCTGAAGCTACCACAGGCTTCAATGGAAAATAAATGAGCTTATGCTTCCCAGAAAACTTTTGACACTTAATACAAGCCCTGATATTTTCACAAACATCAGTGAATAAGATAGGACAAAAGTACCCAGCCCTGAGAATTTTATAGGCTTTGGTTCTCGAGAAGTGATGTCCCCCACGTAGGCTGTCATGAAAATCAAACATAATCTTTTGGGCCCCTTGTGGGTCTAAACATCTCAGGAGTACTCCTATAGGGTCTTTCCAATACAAGACCTAGTCAATAAGGCAATATCTAATTGCTTTGATCTTTAAGTCTCTAGCATTTATTTTCCCCATTCCATCAGGAGGTCTTACCTATTGCATAAAAAATATAATCTCTTTGTACCAGGTGCATTATGTGAATGGAGGGTTGAATGGTGGGCCTGTATGAGACAACTCATCTTGTTGATTTCCTGAATAGGGGCTGATGAAGTTGACCTCCAAATATTTTCAATTAGATTCAACCAATAGCTTGGCTAAACCTTAGCCTTTGACTATTTTGGTGGGATTTATTTCTATATAAAACTCAAGGATCTTGGAAATCCACTTGTGTTGACGGGCGAAAATGACCGTACGTCAACTGGGAGAGTGGAACCGGTCCGAGGTTGTCTAAATAACCCAAGCCGTTTGGAATGGACCACCCTGACGAGTTTAACGGCTCTGTTGGCCGCCCTAAGGTCTCGTATGGAAACCAAAGAGAAATGATTTGAGCTAAGAAATCTAAAGGGAAACTAGAAACTAATAAAAYAAAGACAAAGAACTAAACTAATAAAGGAAACTAGAAACTAATAAAGCAAACTAAACTAACTACACTAATCTAACTGGAAATTACTAACTACTTATATATACAAGATACTAACTATGATTATAATAACTCAAATCAACTACCTAATTATCAGCTATGATATTCCTTATTCACAAATATACAATATAGAAAAACTACAGATTTGATTAAAACCTGCAAAACTCATGTGTTCGCTGCCCTGAGACAGCCAAGGGTCTCTTTTTTTATTTTTTGTATTTATGAAAGGGAAAGAAAGCTAACTGAAATTAGACAATCTAATATATATTACTGAAATTAAACAATGTAATATAAATCTAACTAAACTATCATTTATATTATACTACTTAATCAAAGCAATAAGCATCTAACTAATTGACCTGGAAATGCTCCAAGTCTGCCTTGTGTAAGATGACTTCTTAAGCTGGTTGGAGGAAGAAATTCACACCATTTAATCCTTAAGCTTCTCGAAAATGATCAGTTGTGCTGCTTCTTGAAGTATGTTACAGGACAAACAATACATAAAAGAAATCATAACAATTTTCTGATGATAAATCTCTGCAATAAGGGAAACCTATTATGCAGAAAACTTATATAACAATTCAATCTACGAAGAAGACAAAGCTATAATTCATAAAATGAATCAACAACTGTTATGTTCTTTTATCTCTTTGAAAGCAACAATATATGTATAACAGTAAGAAATTATATCAAATGCATGTGATTTAGATAACAAAGTAATACTAAACCATAGACACAATGATATACAAAACTTGGAACAAAGTGTCGATATATTGAAAAGCAAAAGCTATAACAACGCATCAATTCTGCTCCAGTTTGAATCAACATTACATATCCTTGTTCTTCCAAAACTGATGATGATCAATATTACAAAACCATAGGTTTATATAAGTTTCTCACAAGGTAAAACATCCTTGTGAATAATAGTAAACAGTTTACACAATCTGGGAATAATCCCAAAAATCTCTTAAACTAAGTAACTAAAAAATGTAAGTGAAATCTTTAAGATATCTTCCAACTGCTCTGCATATCCATAACAAATTCGAATTTGCCTGTAATAGACATAAAGATCAAGTTAGAGGAGTATTTTATTGAGAAAGCAATAAAAAAATGACTCTATAGACTTAGCTACAGAATCTTCTGATTCTGTAGCTGGTCTAGAATAGTAAATAGGACCAGATATATAATCAAAATCAAATCGAATCTAATCATTACAAATTACAAATGATTTAAGAAAAACAATCCTTTCAATCAAACCAAATCGAATAGAACACAATTGGGACAGAGTGGGAATACTCTGTTTTCCCAATTGCCATAAAATCGAATCAAATCTTAACAAGACTATTCCATGAATGCACTCAATGGTAAACCAAATCGTAAAACAATCATTATCGGTTTGCATAGAATCCAAATCATTTAATCAATAGCAAAAAATGGTCACGATAAAACAAGCATAACTCTATCCATAAATCTAGTCATAGACTTTACATGCTGAATTTCCAACAGTTCATAGATATGGTCATAACTGTCATCGACAAGTTATAGTAACGAATTGATAACTTTTAATTAAAATCACAATGCGTAAACAGCCTCCATTGTAATCGGATGAAATCATATCAACTCAAGAATCTTTACACAGTCAATGGACAGAGGTATGATAAAATCTACAGATTCATGAACCGAGCAATAATCCACATCAATCTTCACGGAGTTAATAATGGAAACAACATCGTAACCTTAACCAGAATCCAATTCAAATAAGTTGCAATCAATGAGAATCAAATCAGTTGCGATTCAGTTATGTATCAACAGGAAAGTATGAAATTTGGTCGAATGAAATTGAAACAATTAACCCATTTATCAATAATACTCATATCATAACCAATTCGAATTATACCATTGACTGTATTCAAAATTCGGGATATCAATCAACATACTATTTTTAAAAATATTAACAGCTTGTATTATCAATAGAACATCGAGCTAATTTTAAACAATCATATCTATTCGATGATCTATCGAATCAAAACCAAATCCAATCGAATTTTAAAACGATAATCAAAACTGAAACAAACATTATATACAGTGAAGCATGCTTTATGTAACAGAGCAGGCAAAATATGTACAGAGAGTAATATAAATGAGAAATATACCATCACAGCTGCTGGGCCTTATGTCAATTTTGAATTGATAATTGCAGTGGCAGACTCGACGTTTTTGAACAGGACTGAACCCGTGGTTCGTTGCTTCTTATCGGAAGGTTGCACCCTTGCATTCTTACCAGTGAGCATTGCCACTTGGTTTTCCAAATTGTAGATCCTGGATTGCAATGTAGGTACATCCAAGTAGTATCTTTCAACCCATAACCCACATTGATCACAAGGTGTAGCAACAGGATGAACAGAAGGGGGTTTTGATGATTCCCCAAGGGTTTCATGGAGTGGCTCAATACCAGGAAAGTCAGGGTTACCCCGTAGACAAGGAGGTAGGTTCCTGACGAAATCATGAGGCAGTTTGCTACACAATCCCTTGGAGTAAGGATATTCTTCAGAGAGAAATCATTCAATGTCTGAATCAGAGTCCTCGCTAACCATGATAGGCTCTGTTTTGGCAGGAAGCTTAGATTTATTCCTCGCCAAGCGAGAGATCAATCTTGCATTTTTCTTGCCTCGAGTATTAACACCAGTCTTCGCTCTAGTCTTTTGGGTTGTAGCTTTAGAAACTTCGGTTTGTTTTGGCACAGCCTTAGGCAAACTCGTAGGTGACTCGGGCTTAGGTCTAGGTAATAAAACATTATAAGGCACAGGGGTAGGTTTGCTCTCGGTCACCACGGGCTTATCTACCTGTGGAGGGTTTGTCTCCCCAAAACCATTATGGCTGAGGAAATCATGCCAAGAATCACGACGTAACCTTAACTCATAAACTAAAACCATTTTTATCAACCCAACATGGAAGAGGCTAGTGTCAGCCTGGCTATGCTTGTATCGTTTAGCTATTTTGAACAGACTTCGGTGCAGATAGTGAGGCATACTTCGTTCAAAACCCATGAAAACCATTAATAAACGCAGGTGGAATAAGAAAATAAACCCATACCTGCCTTCACAGGTAATGAAACATTTGATAATCATCAAGAGATCATACCAACGGGGTTTCAACATCTTTGCAGGCAACCCTCTGTCGCATGAATTCACTGTGCGAGATTGGAACAGTAATGTCCATGGGACATCATCTACCTTGCAACTTTTTGACCATTTTTGTCCCTTGACAGTCAAGCTGGTTGCCAGGCTGAGAAATTCTTCAGTAACTTCAAGCTGAACATCTCCCACTTTGGCTCGGCAGCCATCGAACGACAATGCAAATTGCCGAGCCACTATGAGGTTATAGCCATCAAACTTCCTTATGAAAGCAAGCCACCCGTTTTGTTCCAGGTCGCTACATGCACCACTGAATGTCAACAGTGCTTGGCACTCGTTAGGCTCGGCCCTTACGACAGGAGCCATAACCTCTGTACATGGCAGGGTTCACACTGAATGAAACAATGCACAGAGTTGAAAAACAATAGGTTTGATGGCTTCAAAGCTCGAATAGACCGGAATTAACTGCATGCGTGCGAAGGTGGTGGGATTACCACCGCCACGCACTGTATTAATGACTGAGTATAGTGTTATCAAAAACATAATCATTTATACCATGCGTATCGGCCAGCAAATAGGTGTGTAATCATATTAACGTGCCAGTCGACCGGAGCAGGACCAATACCATGTGTTATACTCATGCCAAGTGTACAGTTCGATCCAACACCATATCCATCGTGTCAATCAATCATTCAACACCAAGGTTTAACATTAATCAATGACAATACATAGCTTGGAACTATGAATCATTCAACATATTATCAACTTACCAAATAATATACCAAGCATCGATTTGCAAAGTCCAATACGATTAATCCATGCGCCTTCAAACCATTGCTTATTTCTTGAATTGACTTCATAAACTTACAAATGTATTCGTTGCACATTGAAGTGTTTGCATTCCAAAGTCTTGAGAAAATTATGATCCACAATTTCTCATATAATAACTGAGTGAAAAGTCCATAGCAATAAGGATAAAAGCAATAAGACCAGTTCATTACAACTTTTATAAGATCAGAATAAAACCAATAAATTTTATGCCCAAAGGCTTAGCAATCAAACATATCCAAATGCACAATCAAGGTTAGAGTATGCTCAAGGATAAAAGTTCGAGAAAATCTTTAGCAGTCATGTGATAAACCAATGGTCAAGTGTCTTTTGGAGAAATCGATAAAAGACGACTACAATCCAAATGATGAAAGAGGTATTTTCACACTTGCAGTTGTAAAAATCAAATCGAGACCAAATTGCAATTGTCTCAAAAATGAAACAAATGTCTAGAAGAACGAAGCGACGATGATTTGTCATTAACGAGATAAGGGGTGTAGGCAACAATTTTTAAGAGCAATTAAAAAAATGATTGGCTACCAACAACTTGCTCCTTTTTCCATCTATGTCAGGCTAGATAAGAATTTCCTTCATTGAAGTTGAAGGGACATATGCAATGATATTTGAATGTAGAACATACACTCTAAAATATTTGAGAGCTTTCACCAAGGCATATGCCTTCTTCTCCATGATTTCATACCTAGTCTTAGCATCCCTTAGTGCTCTACTGAAGAATGAAATAGGATGCTCCAGACCTTAAGTGTTCTTCTACAATAAAATAACTTCCACTGTGTCAAAAGAGGCAAAGGAAAAAAATAGAAAATCCTTGGAATAATCAGGACTTATTAGCACAGGTGCCTCAATCACTGCCTTCTTTATTTGGTTGAAGTATTCTCTAGACTCAACAGTCCATTTCACGTCATCCCCCTTCTTGAGAATGTCTATAATATGATTTACCATTTCAAAAAAAAAATTAAACAAACCTTCTCAAAAAATTAATTTTTCCCAAGAAGGATTGAACTTCCTTCTTGGATATGGGAAGTGACAAGGTTTGAATAGCTTCTACCTTTCTTGAATCAATTATGACTCCCTTAGTTGATACTATGTGTCCCAACAATTTTCCCTCCTGCATGGAAAATAAAGACTTCTTTTGATTTAGGGAGAGACTGAACCTTTTTCTTTTCAAAAATACATTTCTCAGATGTTGACAGTGTTCTTTATCAGACCTGGAGAAACCTGTAATGTCATCCAAATATATGACCACAAAATTATCCCTTTCTCCAATGAAGATGATGTCCATGGCTCGTTGGAAGGTTTCTCCTGCGTTCATCAGTCCAAAGGGAATTTTGGCATAAATGAATGTGTCCCAAGGAGTGGTGAAGGTTGTCTTCCCTCTGTCTTCAGGTAGGATGAAGATCTGATTGTAGCCATAAAATCCATCAATCATGGAATTCTAGATGCACTTGTCACCCTCTGCAATATATGTTCCATCTTTGGAAAAGGATAATTGTCCTTTTTGGAGCTTCTATTTAGGTTCCTAAAATTGACACACAGTCTGATTTCTCCATTTTTCTTTCTTACTGGGACTAGGTTGGCTACCCACTCCAAATATCTCAAAGGGACAATGATTTGGGCATCCAACAACTTCTTTACCTCTCTTTCCATAACAAGTAGCAACATGGGGTTTATTTGTCTTAATTTATGCCTAAATTGTTTGGCCTCCTCTTTCAATGGGATCTTATGCTCAATGACACTTGTGTCATATGTTTTGAGATATTCATAGGTCCAAGAAAAAACATAATAAAATTCTCTTAATAACTCAACATACTCTATCATTTGTTCCCTTGACAGGCTGCTTGACAACTTGACAAATTTTGGATCCTCCTCTGTGCCAATATTGCACTCATCCACATCAACTTCCTTGTTTGAGGCTTTACCCTTTACTGCCACATCATTCCTATCAACTAGTATTTCCAAAGGAACTAGTCCCTTTGGGATATGATTGTTGGGCAACTAGACAATATGATGGTTAGCATTTTTTCTCAGAAAAGCATCATCATGAGGATTTATTTCAGAATTAGGATCTTGATCAATGTGTAATGAAGAAAACTCATCAATGGTCTCCAAGAATCTTTTGATTTCCAGATCATCCTCAAACACTTTCCAATGTTTGACATTTTTAGGTATAGAGGGTCTATATTTCACTCCTACATCATACCTGAGGTTAGGTGGCAGAGGGAGTCTAAAATTAACTGTTGACACAACCAAATAATCGACCATAGAATTCTCTTCACTTGGAACAAATGAGATGTTGAAAGAAAAGAAAAAATAGTCGAATAGATCCCACACTTCATTTCTGTAACTCCTAAGCCTAGTGCTCTTGGCTTGATAAATGTTTCTGATCTGATGGACAATTGACTCAACATCCCCAAACACTGATATCTCTTTAATTCCAATATCTATTGCAGCCCTCAAACCCAAAACAAGAACTTCATACTCTGCCACATTATTGGTAGTTTCAAATTCTAACTTGTAGAACATAGGTATAATTTCTTGCACAGGTGAAACAAGGACCACTCTAGCACCAACACCTTCCCTAGAAGAAGCTCCATCAAATAACATTTTCTAAACAGAGGTAATCAGAGGAGAATATTCATAGAGAGTGAGGGACTACTTTCTGATTTCAAGAGGGGGCTTGCGGACACCGGTGAGCTACAATAAGATGGATCCTAAATTAGTATCAAGTGAAAAAATAGGATGGTTGGTGGGGTATGCTTCATCGCTAATAATATAGGCCAACTGAGCTTCTATGTATAGTCTTCTATGCCCCCCCCAAAAAAAAATAATGGTAGAATATGTGAGGTCCATCTACAAGGTTCCCCCAAGTCTTTTTATCCAAGATCTTGACAAGAGCATGCCAAACTTGGGGGGAACATCAGCTACCACAATATCCATTACCACACTTTTCATGGGAAGCTGAAACAAGGTCACAACCAGATCCTTGCTGACACCAAGACATTGTACCTTCCTCGAGTCAAAATAATACAAGTCATGATAAGATTTTGTGATATCTAGTCACAACTCATCCATGATAGTTTTGGGCATGAGATTATGAGATTCCCCTGAGTCCATCGAACAATTATGCAACACCTTATCATGTATGTTCAATGAGTTGTATAAGGGAGGGGATGAATCATCTTTGTCTTCTATCAAGGAACCTAGAATGATTTTTGGATTTTCATCTTGAAGTTTTATTGATTCTATGAAATAAGATGAAGACTCGGGCTGCAACAGCTTAGAGAGAGTTCTTTTAATATCCTCATGCTTGACTAGCTCTAAAAGGTGTATATGGATCCTAATCTTCTGAATTTCATGCTCAATGTTGAAATATGAGGGGGGCTTAAGAATTTCTTTTACTTATGGGACAGGACCTTCGGGTAATGATGAGGGATTATGTGTTTTCTTCTCCTTGTTGTTGTTTGTTGCATCTTTAGCAGGCTTCTCTGATCTAGAAGGTTGATTAGGGATGTCAGACTTCCCTTCTTTCTTCTTATACCTGAGATTATATCTATGGGGACTACTATTGGTCTCCTCGCCTTTACTCAGCTCATTTATTTGGTTGTCTCTGAGGGACTCCTCATATGAAAATTGGGTCAAATGGGTGAATGGGGAGGTGTCTTCAAGACAATGGATTTCAGGATCAAGCTCTTCTTCCTCACCTTCTTCATCAACAATGATATTATTTTGGAGAGGGGTTTGGATTTTTTTATCATCCCTATCTCTGTTTTGGGGCTCTCTTGCAAGTATCTGAGGGGTATTGTTTGGTCTTTTGAAGTTGCCTCTATTTTCAACATTTTGGGCAGTCTTATAACTCTGCTTCCCTTCAAATTTCATCTTCTCCATCTTTTCATAAAGATGATTTACCATCTTGGTCAATTCATCTACTTGAGGATGGGAGGTAGAGGAACCAAAGGTTGAAGCTTCATATTTCCCTCTTCCTCTGTCTCTATCAGTTTTATTTCTATGTATGTCGACCGCCAATACATTGGACTCTACTTCCAGGGCCGCATCCTGCATATGAACCAAGGAGGTATCTCTTCTCTTTCTTAACATGAGGCATAAATTAGGGTCGAAATATCTAGCATAAGTAATTATAGAAAAGGATTTTGTAGGCTTTATCTCAGCAGGGATCTTATTGTACATTTGGTTAAATATTTTTGAGAAATCAAAGACAAATACCCCCTCCTTTCTCTTTAGGGACCCAAACTCTGTGATATAATACATAAAGTCTTTTTTATCCCCCCACTGCCTCAAAAAAACATCATCTAAATACTCAATCCCAACAATAGATACAGGGGTCAATCACCTAAACCATTTCCTAGCCTCACCATCAAGGCTCTAGACAAAGAATCTCATCCACACATCCTCGTTTTCAATATTTAGATTTTCCGCATAACTGTAGAAGGTAGCAAGGTGTTCTTCAACAATTATGTCTTCTTCTCCTGTGAATTTGGGCATGTATTTCAAGTAGTCTCCAACAGGGAGAGAATTCATTGGTTGAGGTAAGACTAGAGGGGCATATCTAGCGGCCACTATGGAATCCATTCTATTTCTAGGGGGATTAGCACCCACTATAGGGATGATATATGGAGGATAACTAGCAGGATATGAAGTTCAGACAGGGGATACTGGAGATGAGCTTCCGGGATGAAAAGGGAACAACAGAGGATTTGAGTAAAAATCCATAGGGCTTGATGGAACTGAGGTTTCCCTTTCTGTAAAAGAAGCAACTCTAACAAGGGGAAGAGTGGTAAAACCTGGAGTGAGAAAATCTTTTGAGGTACTGGGTCTAAACCATGGCACAACTTCAAGGGAGATAGGAGTGACAAGGCTTTCTCCTTCCAATCCTAGACTAGGAGAGGATAAATTAGGAGGAACACTCCCAAAATTTAAGCTTTGGGAAACTCCAACAGATGGTATAACAGGAAAAGGAGAAGAATATATTGGAGTTTCTAAATGAGGATGGTGAAAATCATCAGAAATACCTAGTTTAGTAGATGAAGTACATTCCTGAGGGGTCTTTAATCTTTTGAAAATTTTCTCTGGGCCCACTTTAAGTGTTTCCATAGGCAGCTCTGGGGTAGACCTCATGTGTCTACCTCTGGAAGACACAATTGAATCATTGGATTCGTAACAGTGGATTCACCAAGTGCACAGTTGCAATATTCAATGTATTGAGTTCTGATGCACCTTCAGAATCAATAAGCTTCTCGTTCAATCCTAAGGAAAATATTCAATTTGTCCCCGACAACAGTGCCAGAAATGTTAGCACTAGAAGTCAACTTCAGATTGCATTGAAGGTAAGCCCAGTACCCATCAGTTTTTATGTCACAGTGAATAAATTTAAGTGGGGTCTAATGGACGCAAACTCAAGATGATATCGCTTTAACTCAGAAAACTAGGATGGTATGCACAGGAAAATGAGGTCTTGATCTAAGTTCAGACAGTAAATTGTAGTAAGGGTGAGTAGGTGGTAGAACTTGAGGAGAAAATATAAAGGACTTCCATGGACAACTGGTCTTCCAATAGCCTAAGGAGGAAAAAATTTGAATACAAGATCCTCTTGGACCCAAAACTTCATAAAACTGAAGACGTTGTAACAACACTGCAATAAAAAATACATCACAACATGATTACAATAACTCGACTCCATCATCCATGCCCAAGCCTTCAATATCAGAGGAAAAAGAGGTGGAAAAGAGGGTTGACTGTCATTAAACAAAAATTCTCAAGATCCAATACATAACCAGAGAACAAAAGACTTTACTAAAACTTTACATGCGGGAGATTAGCTCAACCATCGACACTAAACAAAATGGAAAAAATACCTACATATACTCAGAACTGGCTCCAAATTCCTGAGATGTGATCATGTTGCACATTCAAGGCTTTGCATTGATGAACTTCTCTATTAGGTTTTGCATGCAAAAATTGATCAAATTTCCCATGCAATATTTTTTTAGATGCGATCTCTGTCAGACTAGACTAACAACTTGCTTATGCAACTCGTCCCTTTCTGTCCTTCTATTTATGGAAGGAGACAATGTATCAACCACCTTCCTTGTTTTCATTAACTGTTTCATTAGGATCTGAGTGGGCAGGGTCAACGCCTTCACTTGGAAGACACGGCAGCCTCTCCTTCGTCGTTTGGGATTTGTTGGATGCTTGCAGGGAAGAAAGGCAAAAGGGTGAAGGTAGAGCTGATGAGGACTCAACCAGGCGATGGGTGGTCATGTGGAAAGACACAGTGGAAGAATGGTGACTAGGAAAGCATGGGCAAAATAATGCATGCATTGAGGGGTAAAGGTGCAGAGGCGATGTGGCACAGGAAGGTGACATGGAGGTAGAAGGCCAGATCTGGTGGCTTAAAGAGGTGGGGATAGTCAGCATAGGTGGAGATGACAAGGAGTATGAGTGGGACATATTTTGGGAAGTGAGAGGATGAAATGTGAAGGCAGGACGATGATAGGTTAGGAGGATGATGAGTGGAGGATAGGTTTGAGGGAGTGAGAGGTGGAGAGAGAGTGGGATATGTGACAGACGAGGAGAGAGACTGAGTGGGGGATAGGTGTTGACAGGAGAGAAAGGCAGTAAGAGGAGGTGGTAAGTAATCTACTCATAGAGGGGGTAAGGAAGTTTATGGTATTGAGTCAGGGGGGTCCAAGCATAGTGAGGAGGTGCCATGTTCATGTGGGGCCTATGCTAGAAAACTGCCTTCTTGGACCCCCCCTCCACGTTAAATGTAGAAGGTCAGGGGGGGTTCGATTTTGATTATGCATCGTAGATCTGAGCGTGCAGATCTTAGCTGCTCAAATCTACACGCCCCTTAGTATAACACGCCCGGGCACCAAAAACTTAGGATAAGGACGCTTTCTAGGTTTTTTTCATGCTTCTTGTAACTTTTTCTCTATGGTGTCCATTCCTAGGGGAAAAAGACCCCTTTAGAAACCTGTGTGATAACATTCCTAATAGACAATAAAGGTAGCGTATCACTCTCGAGATCTAGTGTACCAAGAAAAATTTCCAAACCATAACAAAGAGAGAGTCCAAGTGTTGGACCTTGGTTATGGAAGGAAGCGAAGAACAAGGAAGGAAAAGTAAAAAGCGAGCTTTGCAAGAGACATAGTAACTGTCACTGAGTAGAAGTGAAAAAAAGAGCAGGAAAGATGGAGTGAAGTGTGGAAAAGCAAGTCGTTGGACAAGGAGATCAGGAATGACAGATCAGCAAGGAAGAAGGATCGTAGACAACTCAGTAAGCAGAGAAAGCCATCATTGGATGCTTTGGAGTACCGCGTGATGAAGAAGGAAATACACGCTGGTGAAGCCAAAAAAGTGGGTCAAGTTGACCTAGGATTTTAGACACCTAGGGTTTTGGCACCTAGGTTTCAACCTAAGGCTGTCGGTGAGGGATTGTAATTTATAAATAAAGGTCAAGAGGACCTCGGTGGGGTTGTTCATTGAGTATTGGTGTGATATTGTTGTTATAGCTCTATAGTGGAGGGAGAGAATTGTATTGTGAGATCTTTATCTATGTGCAAAGGTCAAGTCCTGTAGCTGGGTGTGTAGGAAGGGGAGAGAAAGAGATAGAAGAAAGAATATCTGCTAGCTAAGAGTGCAGATAAGAACTATATGATTTACCCTAATAAATCATAAGCACAGTTCTATGGACGTATCCCTAGAGAGAGGTTGAACCACATATATTTTTTGTCGTATGTGTGATTGATGCCTGGATCTATGTCATTGTTATATTTTTATTTGCAGTCTTATGTTAGATCAATTCTATAGTTGCACAAGATAGACATAGCTGATAAGTGATATATGAATGTTGTATTGTTGTTATGATAGATCCACTTTCTATTCCCCTGTTTGTATACATTCATGTCTTGCAACCCCCCTCTTAGTTGCTCCGGGTGAGACTGCATCTGCTTTGTAGATGTTTTCAAAAGGGCCAGTAGCTTTGTATATGTTGTCGAAGAGTTGATATACCCTCCAATGGTACTATCGAACCAGTGATCTGCTTTGTAGATGTTGTCGAAGAGTTGATTAAGAAGGTTAAAAGAGTTGACAACGTTGTACAAAGGGCTGTAGATCACTGGTTCGATAGTACCATTGGAGGGTATATCACCGAATTTGTTGTTGAGAGAACATAATCATATAGCTAGGCTAAGAGATACTTATTCAAAGGACCCAGAGGAAAATTTTTACAATTTTTGAAGCTAAGAGTCAAGATGTCATTGCATGAAAAGAATGTCTTGAATATACAGTAGATTGGTTGGATCCGAAAAGGCTAATATTCAAGAATTCAAACAGTAATAGCGACACAAAAGTTGGACATATGCGTAGTGGGAAAGTATTTTTAGGGGTGCACCTTGAGAACCTATTTAAGAAAAACTATGGAGACGAGGGTTTCTATAGTGGAGAAGAGGCAGTTTTGACAGACGAAGAACATTCATAACCCACCAGAGTAGAGGAAGAGGAAGTTGAAGAAATTTTCCAGAACGAGCCAGAAACATCAGGAACTGCACAGACCACTAAAGTAAGTAATATCAATCCCTCTGTTATTTCAGAAATTCTAAGTAATCAAAATATTTTGAATCACCAGAGTTCGTAGACTACTATTACTAGTAGTCCAACATCTACTCAGAAAGGAAACCTAGGCAGCTCTACGGTAGATGAGATGAGGCTCCCTATCTTTAAAGGATATGGATTTTAAGATCTTGATCAACACTGGTTCATGTGCAAGGCTGTATGGAACATTAAAAATATTACCGATGAAGCTGTTAAAAGAAGCCAGTTTAGCACTATGTTGATCGATCGCGCATTGAGTTGGTACATGAAGCTTGTCCAAGGACTGGTGCAGTCTAAGCCACTAAATGAGATCAAGAATGCATTGGTTACAGATTTTAAAAAACCTAAGTTAGATTCATAGTGTATTACTAAGCTGAAGGAGATCAAACAAAAGGCAACTGAACCTGTTTGGGAGTTTGATCAGAGATTCAAGACCCTAACAAGCCGATTGAATTTTAAGATCCCAGATGAGTAGAACAAAGAATGGTTCATCGTTTCTCTTTTACAACACATCAGAGTTCCCCTGATGCAGCAGAAGATTGCATCATAGATATTTCCTTGAACCTTGAATCAACACCTATGGGAGAATCTAGCTCAGGCATGAGCCAGATCTTGAGCCAGTTGACTAGTTTGTCTCTACAGGTTGAGGATATGAAGAAGGAAAAGGGGAAGGACTAAAGAGAAGATATATGGTGTGTAATATGTGTATCCAAAGGTCATCATAAAGAACATTTTCCCCTATTTCATGAATATTTGGCCTTAGGATCGTTGAGCCCCTTGAAGCAAGTTTACCTGCCCTGGTGCGAAGTATGCAGAAACCGACATCGCCCTGGTGAGTGCTACTATATGCCTAAGTATGTTCAGACACCCACAAACTTGTACTACACATTTTGTAAGTCCATAGGGCATGATGATATATATTGTAGGGATTTTGACCTGATGCACGAAATATCAAGAGACATATACAAGATCCAAGGATAAGTACACCAAGAAGGAAACAATGCACACTATAATTCTCTAGGAAGAGGAAGTTTCAATCCTCACGGTGGATAAAAAGGAAAAGGAGGAGGAGGAGGTATGGGTCGAGGCTCAGGACAAATCATCTATTACAACTATGCATATCTAGGACATTTAGTGAGGGACTACCATAACCCTTGCACAACCTGCAGTTATTGCAATTCCTTTGAGCATGTCATCGAGGACTTCCCTTTGCTGCTAGCTAAGCTTCAGGAAAGATGAGGACCTCAACAAAACCTACAAGTGAAACTGATATATGTTGACCCTCATATAGGAGACCCTATATTCTCTATTATCACTCGAGGAGGCACTGTTAGAGGATAAGACAGAGCAGCCTAAGGAAAAACTGCAAATGACCACGGAGTCAGGAAAGCTACAGAGAAGACCCCAATGTTTGATTCTAAGAAAGAAAGACAAATATTTGAGGAGGAAAGAATAGAGTTCAAAGGATATCAAGGGTCTTCATCAAAGAAACAACTAGAAATAAAATAATATGGCATGCCTCAGGTGTTTGATCAGTCTGCGTCGCCAATAGAAGGAAAAGAGGTAAGCAAACTCATGGAATTTTTGTGCACTTGTGTTAAGTTGATTCAAGATAAAAGTGTTGTACAAGAATTACAATATTTAATCAAGCAGTATGATCTAGGAAATATAGACTCCTTATTGAATAGGGTAGTGCACCAAATTGGGAAAAGGAGAAGGACAAATAAACAATTACACCTGAATGCTCAAATAGGAGAATATGGTATAGACTATGTGGTCCTCGACTTAGGGTCAGAGGTCAATGTCATGACGAAGAAAACCTGGGCACTAATGGGAAAACTGAAGTTGATCTATTCCCCTATTAGTCTTAGAATGGATAATTAGCAAGTTGTCGGCCCATTTGGATGATTGGAGCATGTCCCTATGGACATTGATGGAGTTAGAACCTTTGTAGATTTTGAATTAATTGAAATTGTTGATGACAGTTGCCCTTATCCTGCATTATTAGGAATTGATTAGGCCTTCAACAATTCTACTATTGTTGATCTAAATAAGAGGTGTATGAGATTTGAAAGAGATGTATTTAGGGTCATTACACCTTTAGATCCAGATGAGGGTCCTCGATACACAGAGCCTATCAAAGAAGATGACCACATGTACGAACTAGAAAACATCTACAAACTA
The DNA here is from genome assembly GCA_010110895.2 of Picea sitchensis. Lineage (NCBI taxonomy): Eukaryota > Viridiplantae > Streptophyta > Pinopsida > Pinales > Pinaceae > Picea > Picea sitchensis. Next base: position 232,503 of record SNQJ01S0003375.1, on the reverse strand, counting down.
ACAACCAGACAACAAGATTATATCAATCCTACAGACGATGGGAATATGAGCTGGTGAAGTGACAAAACATGTTCATCAGACTCATAAGAAGCATTGGAGAAATGGCAGAACAAGATGTATGAAGTCTCTACCAGAAGATGTGCTAGAGTAACCAGAGAGGTTCGTTGGATGGGCACAACAATGAGTAACTTACCCACATTTGATGGGTTGAACCCTTTATAAAACTTCTTATCATAGTTTGAGACAAGTGTACCAACACAATAGAGGTTGTTGGCAATGGATGAGGCCATGAATTCCACACCAACAATATGGTGGGGGATGCACAAAGGAAACATCATAGACTGGAGACAATGTCAAACTTTGATGACAACGTGGTTCTCAGCACAAGTAGGAATCCACAAAGTGAGGTACACAGGTTGAAGCTTCCCAAAGGACCATGTGAAAAGCTGTGAAGAGGCCTAGAGTAACATTCCTCAAGAAAAATGGGTGCACGGATTCATTAATACGTTGGACATGATCCCTATCAACTGGTACCTTCAAGTGGAGCTGTGCCTTGTCACTTCAGATTGGGAAGGTATGATCTAGAATTTTGTAACCACATTTTTGTTTGAAAGTGAATTTACTTTAGTAGACTAAGCATTACATATTGTGAGACATAAATTATTCAAGGAGGCATTTGGCCTCCCTTTGGAGCAAGAAGAGGATGAATGGATCACACCATTCCAGAAATTCCAAGGATGTTACAACATTAATGCCGATGAAGATGATGAACCAAGGAAGTTAAACATTTCTGAGACAGAAGGCCACAAAAATGTGGAAGGAATAGGAGTTGAGCTACCATTCATAGCAAAACCAATCAAAATAGAAAGTCAATATTGGGATAGAGGAGACACCAAATCTTGCCAATGTCGGAGATTATTGGGATGCTGCTATCATTGACAAGATTACAGAGTTATTGCACGAATACCAAGACTTGTTCTTGACCAAGTTCACTGATATGAAGGGAATCAAAGGGCCTATGGGTGAGATGAGAATACCTTTGAAACCAAATGTGAAGCCAGTCAATCAAATACCTTACATACTAAACCCGAAATACAAGGAAAAAGTGAAGATTGAGCTCGACCGAATGTTGGAAGCAGGGATTATTGAATCTGTCGAAGAGTCAGATTGAATCAGCATTATGGTCATACAAGATAAGAAGAAAGGAGAAATTAGGATCTGTGTGGACCTTAGAAAGTTGAAAGATTCCTATTTTCATGACCCTTTCCCTACACCATTCACAGACGAAGTGTTGGATAATGTGGGAGGCCAGGAAGTATATTCTTTTACAGATGGATTTTCGGGATACCATCAGATACACATTGATAATGAGGACCGTCATAAGACTAATTTTTCCATAGAGTGGAGATCCTAACAATATATAGTAATGCCATTTGAATTGAAGAATTCCCCAGCCATCTTTTCCAGGGTGGTGGTCGAAGCGTTCAAATAATTTTTGCATAAATATTTAGAAGCATACTTTGATGACTAGACTGTTTATAGTTTGTTGAAAAACCATATTGAATGTCTAAGGCTAATGTTGGACAAATGCAGGCATTGTCAAATTGCTTTGAATCTGAAGAAATGCATCTTCTTCTCACCATTTGGAGTGTTATTAGGTCATATTGTATGTAAGAAGGGATTGTTGGTTGACCCATCTAAAATTGCAATTATAGTTGATTTGCCACCTCCTACTTCAGTCAAACAACTGCGCACTACACTAGGGCATATTGGATATTATAGGAAATTTATCAAAGGATATGCCCAAATTACAGAACCAATGGAGAAGTTGTTGAAGAAGGACTGCCAGTATGAGTGGACAGATGAATGTCATCATATCTTCGACACACTAAAACATAACATGTTTACAACGCCCATTCTGGTTTTTCCAGATTGGAGCAAAGAACTCCATGTTCATGTCAATGCATCTTCTATTGCATTAGGAGCAATAATGGCACAACCTAGAGAAGGAGACATTGATCATCCATTAGAATTTTCCAGTAGGAAGCTATCCATAGCTGAAGTGAATTACACCACTACAGAGAGAGAGGGACTATCCATGGTGTATGCACTGCTAAAATTCCACCACTACTTGTTGGGGGGACACTTAAAAATGTTTATTGATCACTCTCCACTGAAGTACCTAGTCAACAAGCCAGTGTTTGGGGGGCGAATATGAAGATGTCTTCTGTTGTTTCAAGAATATGATTTTGAGATCATAGTTAAGCCAGGGAGAATGAACAAGGGCCCAGACCACTTATCAAGGTTGGAACATGGAAAATAACCTACTAGTTTGGAGGATACATTACCAGATGCACAACTTCTCGCCATTAGAAATATTGATGACCAATTTGTATACATATTCCAGTTCCTATCAACAGGAATGGCTCCAAGTGAGTATACAATTCCTTAGAAGAAACAACTAGTGGTGTGTGCTACAAAATTTTCACTTATAGCTAGACAACTGTACAAAATGGAACCGGATGAAATATTAAGGAGGTGTGTTATGGAGATAGAGTGACCATTGATCCTTGTATAATCTCATGAAGACATCGCAAGAGGACATTACGTGGGGAAAGAAACCGCGCAGAAGGTTCTGCGAGTTGGCCTTTGGTGGCCTACATTACACAAAGATGCTAAAGAGTATGCCAGAGAATTGGAAAACCATCCCGAAGAGATGAAATTCCATTAGCACCGTAGATAACCCTACAAGAATTTGAAAAGTGGTTCATTGACTTCGTGGGACCTATAAACCCACTAGGAAACTGCACAGGAGTAAGGTACATTATTACTGCGACAAAATAATTAACCAGATGGGCCGAAGCCAGAGCAGTCAAGGACTGTAGTGCAACTAGAACTGCGCTTTTTATATTTGATGACATAATAACCAGGTTTGGATGCCCTAAGATACTTATGATTGATCAAGGTACACACTTCATCAATAAGACAGTTGAAGCCCTAACTGAATAATTTACAGTCCACCATCAGAAGATTACACCTTCCCATCCATAAGAAAATGGAACGGTTGAAGAATTCAACAAGATCTTGGAGACAACATTAACAAGGATTTGCAGTGTGAATAGGGATGACTAGGATTTAAGAGTACCAGTGGTACTCTGGGCTTATAGAACCACTTGCAAGAAATTAAAAATGCAGACCCCCTTCAAGTTGGTTTATGGTCTTGAAGTTGTTGTCCCGATGGAATACTTAGTACGAAGCCAAAGAATTGTTGCATTTACAGACATGGATGATACTAGAATTGTTCGTGAGAGGCTTGCACAGTTGGTTGAACTGGAAGAAGATAGATTCATTACAGGATTCCATCATCAAGTTCAGAAGGAACGAGAAAATTCCTATCATGATAAGCACATCAAGAAGAAGACATTCAAGCAAGGTGATTAAGTACTGGTGTATGACAATAATTTTATCAAACAACCTGGGAAGTTCAGAGCACATTGGCTCAGACCATATGAGATTGTCTATGTTACAGAAGGAGGAGTTGCATAGCTGAAGACATTTGAATTGACACTAGAAGGAAGGTTTGGTGAATGAGAGTCGATTGAAGTTGTACTATGATAACCAACTACCTCGGAGCTCTCAGTAAAAGCATGAGGAAAAGGGTCTCGGTACCAGGTGCAGTTGAAACTAGGTACCAGAAACAAAAAAGACAGTCTGCACAAGGATGGAAAGGAGGAATAAAGTAGAAAGAAACGACTGGACTGTGCAGTCCAAATTCGAATTAAAACAAGAGGATCAGATCTAAAGTGCCTCGGGACAAGTCACAGGTGAGTGTTGGGGGTCTGTTGGCCCTTAGTTATGGAAGGAAGCGAAGAACATTGAAGGAAAGGTAAAAAGAAAGCTTTGTGGGAGACACGGTAACTATCACTGAGTCGAAGTGAGAAAAAGAGAAGGAAAGATAGAGTGAAGTGTGAAAAAGCAATTCATTGGATGAGGAGATCAAGGATGATAGATCAATAAGGAAGAAGGATCGTGGATAACTCAACAAGCAGAGAAAACCATCATTGATTGCTTTGGATCACCGTGCGATGAAGAAGGAAAGACAGGTTGGCGAAGCCCGAAAAAAGAAGGTCAAGTTGACCTAGGGTTTTAGACACCTAGGGTTTTGGTATCTATGGTTTTGGCACCTAGGTTTCAACCTAAGGTTGTCGGTGAGGGATTGTAATGTATAAATAAAGGTCAAGAGGACCTCGATGGGGTTGGTCATTGAGTATTGGTATGATATTTTTGTTATACCTCTGTTGTGGAGGGAGAGGATTGTATTATGAGATCTTCAGCTGTGTGTGAAGGTCAAGTCCTACAGCTGGGTGCACAGGAAGGGGAGAGAAAGAGAGAGAAGAAATAAGATTTGCTAGCTGAGAGCGCAGATAAGAACTGTATGCTTTACAATAATAAATCATAAGCATAGTTATGTGGATGTATCCCTACAGAGAGGGTGAACCATGTATACTTTTTTTCATATGTGTGATTGATGCCTAGATCTCTGCCATTATTATATTTCTATTTGTAGTCTTATGTTAGATCAGTTCTATAGATGCATAGGATAGACCTAGATGATAAGTGATATATGAATGATGTATTGTTGTTGTGATAGATCCACTTGATATTTCCCTAGTTGTAGACATTCCTGTCCTGCAACCCCCCTCTTAGCTGCTTCGGGTGAGACTGCATATGCTTCGCATGTGTTGTCGAAAGGGCCAATAGCTAGGGCTTGTTGGTGCACTCTTGGAGTGAAACTCGAGTCTGCCCCTGTGCCAACATCAAGCCTAAAACCAAAAATACAAGTTGCAGTAGCTGCAGCTGCAGATACTCTCCAGACTTGCGCACAACTTAATTTATGCACTTGTGAGTGAGAGTATGCTAAATGAGCTCTAGCATTATGTATTTATACTACTCCTTATTAGTTTTCTGGGCCGAATTCTCTTCCCGGGGGATAAAAATCAATATTAAATAAATATATTTATCCCACTTGTCTTCTAGGCTTATTGTTCAAAGATTTAGGGTGTCTCTTGCTTTCCATAATATTCTAGTCTTGTCAAGGTTACACACAAATTTTAATACCTCCCACAACTACCATATTATCAACATTCCCTCCTAGCTAGGGAGGTATTGAAAGAAATGGTCTTGAGAACAAAAATTCCATTCAACTGGTAGCATCATCATATCCACACAGGCTATCTCATGATTAAATCATGAGCAATATAATAACTATTAGTATCATTTGATAGCATCAAATGCATCATCTCTCTAAGCCATGCTCCATATGAGTAATCAGGCATGATGCTAAATAAGTCACTAACTCCACAGAGTGATAAAAGAACCATTCTTCTAATATGGACACATGCCCTAGAATAATAACTCTTCCAATAGATGTTGGAAGACACATCATGGGCTACAAGGACTATTCTTGTAATCCTGACATACGTCCTAGAAGAATAATTGTCCTGGACCACTTTTCACCTGGAGAATGTGTGTCCACCAACACACTGACTATCCATCTAGATGGTAATCATTTCCAACACTATCGATAGTCTTTGTGGAAAATAGAACAATTCCATTAAATAGAACACAATCGTGTCTATCCACAGTAGTACACAACTACTATCCAGTGGTACAAAACCACACCAAGTAGCACATGACTACTTAACCAATGACACATAGTCACAACTAGTGGAACACATCCACTATAGTGGAATAAAACTATTGTCCAGAGACATATATTCTCCAAAGTAATCACATCATCCGATATCAACCTGCATAACAATACCATGATACAAACTAAGTCATCTGGGCCATTCTTTCACTCACATCTGTGAGATCTGGAAGAGCATCTACCCTTAGAAAGTAAAACATCATCCATGGTCTATCTGGACTATTATTCTCAAGCATAGAAGAATAATTGTCCCTGATTTATGAGCCTAGACCATTCACCTAACTAGGCCATTTCTCCAGCACTAATCATAGTGAAACTTGGAGATAATGAGTATGCCCTAGTGAATGTTTGTCCTTGGTTGTTGAACCTGGACCATTCACCTAACTGGGCCATTCCTCCGGCACTAATCATAGTGAAAACTGGAGAGAATGAGTATGCCATAGGGAATGACTGTCCAGACCATTTCCTAAGGAAATGATTGTCCTGCACCAACCTCCAAAATGGACCATTCTTTGAAATAAAAAATGTGAACTTTGAAAGAATGACTGCCCGACGAGGCAGATGATTCTACTTGACCACTACTCAAAGTGATTTCCAAGAGGAAATGACTATTCTAGACCAGTCTCCCACACTGGTCACAATGGGAATCATTTCCTATGGTACATCATCAATCTATCAAACCATTTTCATTATGAAAATGAATATCTTATCTAGACCATTTTCCAAAATGGAAAATGCATGTTTGTCAGAAATATCCAACCACTTTCCAAACTAGAAAGGAATTTCCCATCCTAGACCATTTTTCGAACTGAAAAATGACTATCCATAAATCAATAACATATCAGTGCTCCCTCCCAACATGGGAGTAATCTCTTATTTTTTCAATAAGGAAGTCATCTCCATGAGCCCCAACTCATCTCTTAAGTACGAAAACTTTTCATCTTTGAACATAGGCTTTATCAAAATATTTTCTATTTTCTTGTCGATGGAGATATACTCCAGAACCACTTCTCTCTTTTGGACTTTATCATGGAGAATATAATTCTTGATATCAATGTACTTCAGTCTGTCATGGAACATTGGTTTTCTCTGAAGGCTTCACATAGCTCTGATTATTACAATATATCATGGTCGAATTCAGTAATTATGTTTCTTGATAGCTTATGACATCATGGTAAAGATAGAATTGAAACATATCCAAGTAGCACTTCTTATATCATCATGAGAGTTTTCCATGGATGAGCAAACCATCATCCTGAACTTCTGAGTAACCATTATGATACACTATTTATGTCATAGAAGGTTTTCACCATGCTTCTACTGTATATGAGATACTCTGCATAAATTTATTTGAATCCATACAAGGCATTCTTATATCTCCATACATGGGCCTCTTTTGGGTATAAGCTTCTTTCTCGATTTGCTTTATTTGGGAAGAACAATATTTTACATGTAAATTCCAATCCATGGATATTGCAAGAAGTATATCTGGTTTACTGGAATGAGCTATCATCATAGTATCCTCCCTCCTTCTGTAAGAACCTATGAATCTCACAATGATTCCATTCATAAGCATTTTTCACATTTTCTTACATACATTGTTCTTTATCATAACTTCCATTTCTTGTGCTTGATTGCCTCTAGTGGGTTCAAACCAAATTGTTAGTCTTGTGATTCTTGGTATAATAACTAGTTTGTAACACCTCGGGTTTTGAACCCCCATTTTAAATAATGTATTGTTACAATGATGAGAGGCCATAGTGCCCAAAAAATTATTAAAAAGCAAGTGTGCCCAAGAAATGTAATTTTTTTTATCATTATTAATAATAAATACATCGCTAGTTGCTAGACTGACAAGTACTAGATTTATAGGGGGCTATGATTCCACAAGAGAGGGGGCTTGATCGGGTAAATGTTTATTCCTATTTTAATTACCCATTTTTCTAAGGGAGTGGATCAGTTATGTGAGCTTCTTGGAGGAGGCCAGGAGGTTATTAATTCCCCACGAAAATACGTAAACATGTCCTTGGTCTAATTGGGGGGTTGGCTCATTCGCTCCTACACTTATTATTTCATACCATTCTTTCCCTCACACATTCATTCATTTATTTGTAATTGTATCACACCTTGGGTGGAGATCTCACTCCATTCATTTCTGTCACCTGTTTATCTTCCTTATCCGCTTCTTGGCTTGGAAAAGGGAAATGAACTACCAAAGAGTAGCCATGGTATTGTTGGTTATAGTGGTCATTGGTGTAATCCAGCCATGACTTGAGGCCTACATGTATGAGATGCATTGGCTTATGTCCAGCTTGGTTGATATCTGCGAGTCCTGAGAGTTCCAACATTTGAGACTCTAAACCAGCTATGTTGGGGCCGTGGAAGGATAAGGACTTCCCGAGGGACTACGTGGAAGAGAAGGGTGGACGTCCATTCTCTGGGGTGGTGCAGGATGGGTAGAAGAGAGCTAGGTACTTGGATTGTTTTGAGTGTTGGGAAATACTATGATAGCTTGAGTGATGACTGGTTTGGGAAGCCAAGTAACACTCTAGGACCATCCTTGTGGATTTATAGCCCTGGCTCGGGGGTGACACTGTTGTTGAGATTTGGAACAGTACCATCTACGGTTGGGTGGAACGTCCTTGGTCTGCAATCTTTTGGTGTCATATTTTATAAAGATATGTGCTCTTTGTTATGGTATTATTTACCTGTATATGAATGTATTCCGTTGTGTATTTATTTATCATTTAATTGAATCCTTAGAATATGCATGCTTCTTGGTTATTGTTGTGCATGTCGTTATATATTTTATTTTATGCGTCCTTATTAATTTAAAAAGGTATCGGTAAGAGAAATAAGTACTAGGGTGGGATTCAAGGTGGCGTACCCCGGCTTGTGGGTGGTCGGGGTGTGTTACAGATTGTTAAGGTCCTAACCCGCACACAGGTATATCAATGTATTCGGATGTAATAAAGGTGAATATTAATAAGGCCTTTCAATAAAATAGAATAAGGTGGATGTAAGAAGACCTAATAGAAGCTTTCGCTTCTAGAAGGATCTTCCTCTATATGCTTCTCTTAATAGACATATTTAGTATAAATAAGAGGCGAGGGTATGAGAACCCTAGCTTGGAGATTATTGTAACAGAGCGCTGCTCTACTGGAGGTTGCCCCCTCGAAGAGGCCTGTGAACATTGCTACTTGAATCAAAGTGCTATTTCTGTTGCTATTTCGTATATCATTTATGTGTATTGTGAAGATTATGCTGGATATTTTATTGTCATTCTGTCATTTCTAGCATTTCATTTATGTTCTGCATATTTTATA
>SNQJ01S0003375.1:177442-223417 GCA_010110895.2 Picea sitchensis | reverse complement strand
GCGCTGCTCTACTGGAGGTTGCCCCCTCGAAGAGGCCTGTGAACATTGCTACTTGAATCAAAGTGCTATTTCTGTTGCTATTTCGTATATCATTTATGTGTATTGTGAAGATTAAGCTGGATATTTTATTGTCATTCTGTCATTTCTAGCATTTCATTTATGTTCTGCATATTTTATATATCTGGTATCTTGCAAGTGGTATCAGAGCACTTTCCTTGGTAGAAATTGTGGGTATTTTTTTTCAGGGTAGAGACGTATTCCGGCGTCTTTAAGCCACAGAGATCTGTCATTACATGAATAAACCCACGGTTGAGGGATTCATACACGCAGGAAATACAAGTGGTTCTTAAGAGAACATCTGTTGGCTATCCTTGTAACCCATGTTGGTACCCCTTCGAGTGGTAGCGCATCAGAAAACACCTGTGTACGGATCGACCTAGATTTCCTGAAGCCCACTTTAGATAAACTTATCGGCTGCCGGACTGCTATAGTGTCACCGAGAACAGCACTCAGGAAGATACTCTCTAGTACCTAGGTAGTTGGGTAGTATGGCTAAGGGTACGGTCTATCCTCCTTTGTTAGTGCCCTGAGATATTGGGCCGAGTACTACTGTTGGACCCCGCACATATATCAGAGAGCTATAGCATAGGGTAAACCCTTGTCTGTAAAACCCTTGAATACCTAACCCTTGGGTAACATAAACAACAACATAAACAAATTAAACCAGGGAGATCTATTGACGTGCATCTGTGTTTACATTACTAAGTAAATACTCTCTAGTTTAGAATTTGGGGATTTAAGCACTCCAGCATTCTTCAGACCAAAGTATAGCCCCGTAGCTTTAAAAAAAAAAAAAAAAAGTCTGGAAATTTTTTTACCATTATTTGAGACCTATTCCATTAGACTCATCTCTTCCCCCTTCTCACATTCATCCATATCATTTTTCGGCAAAAAATTCTGACCCCGCCCGCTCCCATTTTTACACCATTATTTGAGACCTATTCCATTAGACTCATCTCTTCCCCCTTGTCACATTCATCCATATCATTTTTCTGCAAAAATTTCTAACCCCGCCCACTCCCTTTCCNTCTTCCCATTCCTTTCAACCCCATCACTTTCAAAGGGACATACGCCTTCCACGGGTGGATGTAACCAAATTTGATGGCTCAGACCCCACTGGTTGGGTCACACAAATGGAACATTATTTCTCTCTCTACAACATTATAGATGATTTGGCCAAACTCCGGTATGGTGTTCTCCATCTAGATCAAGAACATTGGCAATGGTGGCAATGGAGAAAAACATCCCATCAAGGATATATTGCTTGGACCCAATTTGTTGCTGAGCTTTATGAACACTTTGACACTGACACCAACCATTTGGGCCGTTTGACAAAATTGAAGAAATCAGGCACAGTCAAAGACTTCATAGCTGCATTTGAGCATCTGGCTTTTCGAATAGAGGGCATGACTGATGATTTCTTTCGAGAGTGTTTTATCAGTGGCCTCAAGGAGGAGATTAGGGCCTATGTCCTCATGGCTCGACCTACGACTTGGGTGGAGGCTACCAAAAAAGCTAAAGAAGCACAACAAATTGTTTCCTCTCAAAACCGTAAGCCTTCCTTTATCCCGTTCCCTAAACCAGTAAACCCCATTACTCCCTCCGCCCCATTAAAAATCCAAAAATTGACCAGAGCTGAAATGGCTGAATGCCAACTCAAAGGCCTCTGTTATAATTGTGATGAAAAATATTTCCCAGGCCACAAATGTAAGGAACAAAATCTCTTTATGGCCATCTCTAAGGATATTCAAGAAGAAGATGATGACACTCCCCCTGTGCCCGAGTCACCAGAAATCCCTGACATAATCCCTCCCTTCGACCCTCCCAAAGTGGAACCGATTATTTCCCTCAATGGTCTCACCGACTTCTCTACCACCCAAACCCTCAAGTTAATCAGTTACATCAAGAAAAGAAAGGTCATCATTCTGGTTGATAGTGGCAACACCCACAATTTTATTCATCACCGCATTGCCCAAGAAACCCATTGCTACATCCATGCTGTCAACAATTTCCAAATCATGATTGCCAATGGTGGTTCTATGAAATGTGGTGGGCGCTGTGAAAATCTGCATCTCCAAATAGGTGACTACCACCTCAAATCCCATATGTTTGCGATTGACATGGGCAATTGTGACATTGTGTTGGGCACAGACTGGCTAAGGACTTTGGGTCTCATTCTCATGGATTTTCAGAACTTAACCATGCAATTCGACCAAGGAGGCCACCAATATAAATTTTGAGGCATCACTGCTGGTTCACCTAAGATCATCAGTTCTCATCGCATGGAAAAACTGCTCAAAAAAGGTCATTCGGGTGTCATTCCCCAACTCCATGCCATACAAGCCACAAAGACACCACCAGTGCCCCAAGACCTCCAATCCCTCCTTTATAAACATCAAACAATATTTTCAACTCCCCACGGACTCCCCCCTTCCCGCGGTGTCCATGATCATTCCATTCCCCTTGTCCCAGGAAGCCTTCCCCCCAATATACGTCCATATCGCCACCCCTTTGCACAAAAAAATAAAATTGAAAAAATGGTCCACGAACTCCTTACTGCCGGAGTCATCCGTCCTAGTACGAGCCCTTACTCCTCTCCAGTCGTCATGGTATTGAAGAAAGAAGGTTCTTGGAGAATGTGTCCTAACTTTCGTGCTCTCAACAAACTAACCATCAAAGACAAATTTCCCATTCCTGTCATTGATGACCTTTTGGATGAATTGAGTGGCGCCCAATTATTTACCAAACTTGATCTTCGCTCATGCTATCACCAGATACACATGAAAGAGGCCGACATTCCCAAGATGGCCTTTCGCACTCATGAGGGCCACTATGAGTTTTTGGTCATGCCCTTTGGCTTGTGTAATGCCCCCTCCACCTTCCAGAGCCTCATGAACCATGTCTTCCACCCTTTTCTCCGTCATTTTGTCTTAGTTTTCTTTGATGATATCCTCATATATAGAAAAAATTGGGCAGACCATCTTAATCATGTGGATCAAGTTCTCTGCCTACTCTCTCAGCACCAGCTTTTCCTGAAACGGTCCAAATGTTCTTGTGGTGCCTACGAAGTAGAATACTTGGGTCATCTAGTGGGAAAGGATGGCGTAAGGGTGGACCTGAGAAAGATTGAATCTATGCAAGATAGTCCACACCCAAATACATTCAAAATCTTGCGCGGATTTTTGGGCCTCACATGGTATTACCGCAAGTTCGTTAAGAACTATGGAAAGATTGCAGCACCTCTCACGGCTCTCCTCAAAAAGAACTCTTTCACTTGGACTCCAGCAGCTTCTCAAGCTTTTCAAACCTTGAAGATGGCCATGTGCACCACTCCGGTTCTGGCCCTTCCCGACTTCAAAAATACTTTTGTGTTGGAATGTGACGCCTCAGGCAAAGGAATTGGTGTTGTCCTTATGCAAGAGGGTCAACCTTTGGCCTTCACTATCAAGCAACTGTCTGAAAATAGTCTGGGAAAACCCATTTATGAAAAATAAATGTTGGCGATTCTGCATGCCGTTGAGTTGTGGCATCCGTATCTCTTGGGGAAACACTTCCAAATTAAGACAGACCATCAAAGCCTCAAGTACTTTCTGGAACAACGCATTTCCTCCCAAGAACAACAAAAATGGGTGACTAAGCTCTTTGTATATGACTATGAGATCATTTACAAAAAGGGAAAAGACAATGTCGTGGCAGATGCACTGTCCCGAAAATATGAAGACGAAGGATCTCTTTTTTCTCTTTCCTTCATTGTACCTGATTGGCTCCAAGCTATGTTCCAGGAATGGCTTCAAGATCCCAAAAGTTTGCATATGATCCAGGAACTGCAGAACAAGGCTCCAACCCCCCTAGGATACTCCTGGCTCCAGGATGAGCTTTGATATAAAGGTCGTTTGTATTTAAGTAAACAATCCAAGCTCAAATCCACAGTGATTTCTGAGCTTCATGCTACACCCATATCCGGGAACTCAGGGTTCACCAAAACATATGACCAAGTCAAATGCTCTTTTTTCTAGGAGGGTATGAAACAGGACATCCGTAATTTTGTCGCTGAATGTGAGGTGTGTCAATGAAACAAGGGAGAAATAGTCAAATCCCCAGGAACCCTCCAACTACTTTCGATTCCCCCTTCTATTTGGAAGGATATCTCTATGGACTTTATTACAGGCCTACTCAAATCAGGGAATAAATCAGTCATAATGGTGGTGGTGGATCACCTCTCCAAGTATGCTCATTTCTGCACTCTTTCCCACCCATTTACTGCATCCACGGTGGCTCAAATTTTCATGGACCAGGTATTCAAGCTACATGGCATGTCGCACTCTATTGTTTCTGATTGAGACCCAACTTTCACAAGCAATTTTTGGCAAGAATTGTTTAAGCTACAAGGCACACAATTACATCTCATCTCAGCTTATCATCCCCAAACGGATGGTCAAACGGAAGTTGTCAACAAGTGTTTGGAAACACATCTGAGGTGCTTTGCCTCTGAAAAACAACACCAGTGGGTTCAATGGTTACCCCTCACCAAATGGTGGTACAACACTACATACCATATATCCACTCGCATGACTCCCTTTGAAGCATTATATGGACAAAAGCCACCTTCAGTTCTCTCATACTTACCAGGTACCTCGAAGGTCCAGGCGGTTGACCAAACACTTACTATTCGAGAGGACATCCTTCATACCCTTAAAGAGAACTTGGTCATGGCACATAATAGAATGAAGTAGCAAGCAGATCAAGGTCACTCTGAACGTCAATTTGCAGAAGGGGATCAGGTGTTTCTGAGACTGCAACCATATAAGAAAACTTCCCTCAAGGTCGAGCATTGTCAGAAGCTAGCACCCAAATTCTATGGCCCTTACATAGTTCTCAAGTGTGTGGGACAAGTCGCATATTAGTTAGCTCTGCCCAGTCAGTCGAAGATACACCCTGTTTTTCATGTTTCATGCTTGAAGAAGGTGATTGGAACCAGGTGCCAAATTCAAACCAACCTTCCAGAGTTAGCTGAAGAAGGCTCCATTTGGCTACAGCCAGAAGTAGTTTTGGACCAGCGTGAGCATCACCTGCGTCAGAGAACCATCAAGGAAGTGCTAGTACAGTGGAAAGGCATGACTCCAACATATGCCACTTGGGAACCAACTACCATTCTGCATCAGTTTCCACATCTCAAGCCTTGAGGACAAGGTTTTTTTTAAGGGGGCGGACATGTTAAGGTCCTAACCCACACATAGGTAGATCAATGTATTCGGATGTAATAAAGGTCAATATTAATAAGGCCTTTCAATAAAATAGAATAAGGTGGATGTAAGAAGACCTAATAGAAGCTGCCACTTCTAGAAGGATCTTCCTCTAGATGCTTCTCTTAATAGACATATTTAGTATAAATAAGAGGCGAGGGTATGAGAACCCTAGCTTGGAGATTATTGTAATAGAGCACTTCTCTACTGGAGGTTGCCCCCTCGAAGAGGCCTGTGAACATTGCTACCTGAATCAAAGTGTTATTTTTGTTGCTATTTCATATATCATTTTTGTGTATTGTGAAGATTATGCTGGATATTTTACTGTCATTCTATCATTTCTAGCATTCCATTTCCATTCTGCATATTTTATATATCTGGTATCTTGCACAGATTGGTATCGAAGCTTCTGGTTGAAACACCGAGCTGGTATGGGTTGGGTCTGTTGGTCAGAGTCTCATGGTTGAGATCGAATTTTGTCCATGTAGTTGAAAAGCTCAGGAGGAATGTCATTGTATAATCTACGTAGGAGCTAGAACGTCAGAGATCCTTTGTAAGGGTTCGAAGGATCGTGACTGTCCCTTTTGAATTTGGGAGAGATCACCACTATGGGATTAAGAGAGATCCAAGATCATTGGATCAGAGGGCAGGTGAACCAGATTCATTTGATGAAGGAAAAGAAAAGGTTAGGTCACAACCGTCAGATCTCATTGGAGAGAAATCGATGGTGGGGAGGCATTGCGAGGACCGGGAAAGAAAATTAAATTTTCAGCAAGTTGTGAGCTCATAATCCCTCAGGATCGTTGATATTTCTATATCAATAGATCAATGGTGGATATTGATCCCACTACGGATGAGAATCTTCTCTTTGCAAAGATCGACAATGAAATTAAAGAGTGAGTGAGTTGAGTCGCCACAATCACTCATGGCCATTGATATTCAAGAAGGGGACACGTGTCAAGCGATCTCGTACTTTGGGAGGAAGAAAGAATAATATGAGTGAGTAAAGGACTCCCAAAATATCAAAGATTCAAAGAGCCAGAGTAGATACAATCCATTGATTTAAGTGGACACTTGGTAGGAGATCCTGCACTCCTACGGATAACCACTTCGGAAGAAGGATGGATGAGAAAATCCAGAACTCCCGAAGGCTCAAAGCCTAGAGTTCATCTGGAACATCCATCAACAAAGACATGTAGTGTTAGATCTCTCATTTAGGAGACTTAGTACTCCATAAGTTTTTGCAGAGCGAAGCACTAGGGAAAGAACTACCCAAAGTCCTGAAGTAATTGAAGACCGTTCATCTCAAATCAACAAGAACTTTTGATATTTGCAACAATATCTCTTGCAGTCCCAAAGTATGGGGTTAATATGGATCATCCGATAAGGGAGACACATGTTGGTAGATTGGCCAGTTCAGAAATTTGGAGTTTGGGAGAATTGGAGTATGCTAGTGTGGAAAATCCCAAATCCCGAAGTTCCAAAGCCTAAAGAGTCAAAGTGGCGAGGCATGATGACGTCACCTGGAGGTGATGTGGACCTCAAAAAGTTAAGTAGTTCATAAATTCAAAGTTCGGGAGACATGAACAGTGCAAGTATAAAATATTTCAAAGCTTGAAATTTTGAAGTGGCGTGGCTCATGGACATCACTTGGGATGACGTGGACACATGGGATGTGTGCCATCTATGAGTGAGTTTTGAACCTATGGAGGATTGAAATGTCAGTTAGAATGTGACACATGTCACCCAACTGATTGGGCCACGTGTCTGCATCTAGTATTTCACCATGTGGTGACAGATCGTGCAATCCAGAGACTGGGAATTCCATAGGAAAAATATGTGAGAATTTGCGTTGGGTTGAGAACTCCCGAAGTCTGATTATCTAAAGCGATTCACATGCATTGATCTATGAGAGACAAGCGTCGATGGATAATCAACTTTGGGTGAAATCACTTTGAGAGAATGTGAATGCGGAGAGTTTGAAACTCCCGAAGCGTGGAGTCCCGAAGTGGATCTCGATCATTAATCATGAATGAGGATGAGGACCATTGATCTGGTCCTGGTGAAAGGTTCCAAAGTTTTGAAGCGCCATGAGGGTAAGCCCTACATCACAACCCAATGTCACAAGTGAGGAAGGAGATAACGCTTGTCAGTGTGAGATTTGAACAAGGCACTAAGGAAGCAAGATGTGTGCATAGTCGTTGATCTTTGAATGAAAAATTGACGGTGGGGGACCATTGCGGGGAGAGGAGGAAAAATTAGTGGACTTGCTAGTTTGCAACCCACTATTTTCCAACACCGTTGATCTCGTCGAGACAATGGATAAACAACCATGATTTAAAGGATATTTGGATGAGCACTTTTCAAATTGTCGGGATAGAGATATCCGATAAGGAGAGAGCATGTTTCCAGCCCGCAATTACTGTTGACCGTCGATCTCAGCCCTCGATCGATTTTCAACCACACGATATCCGATATAGTAATTTTCTAACACGAAAATCACTAGGAAGGATTTGGCCACGATTTCTAGACGTGGTCACCTGGAGAAGTGGTTTGAAGGGAGTGCCTGTGCAGAATTAAATTTTGTATCGGCTAAGGGATAACATGGAAGTGTTATATGGTGTAGACTAATACACATATTTTCTTCATGAATTGAGAAGAAAAAGGGCATGTAGCATTATTGAAAATTGTTTTTATCATATGTGTTATCACCCTATAAGTTATAGGATCAGCTGGTGACTGGGATATTATCTGTCTCTAGTGTTTTTGTTGAAAAATGATTTTTTCATTCTGCAAATAACTTGAAAAAGAAAAAGAGAAAAGAAAAAGAAAAAGAAAAAAGAAAAAAGAGAAAAGAAAAAGAAAAGAAAGGGAAAGAAAAAGAGGGAATAAAAGAATTTCAACAAAATCCCCATGCAATAATAGTAACTTGGTCCATACCTTTCAAGCATGGCCAAGTTCTTGTTAAATTTGATGTTGATAGGGTAGTGAATGAATTCGGCTAAATAGTTTAATCTTAGCCAAAGTTTCTAGGTGAGATTACTGAATAAATCTGGCCAGACTGTCTAATCTTGGTCAGATAGCTCCCAGGGTAGAATAAATTCTTAACCCAATAGTCTAATCTAGGTTAACAGTCATAGGAAGCTAGGTTAGAACGTAGGATGGTTTCTTTGTTGCTTCATTTCAATAAGAACCAGTTTGATGTAAGTGTTGCACCATGTTTTCAGGTACTTAAAAGATTGTTTGCCCAACCCCATGGTGGTGTCTATTTGAAAAACATTGGAAAAACCCATAAAATTCATTTATCCTAAGTTTTCCACGACGCATGTGTATGTTCGCGCCCTCACTTATGCTCCCTGTACATATCAAAGGTCCTGATCGTGGCGCCAAGATCTACGGTGGACAGATCATTCCAGACCCCCCCAACCATTCTGCCTTTAATGAGGGGGGGAGAGGGTTCAAAATCGATGATAAGGCTTGCACGGATATGGACGGCTCAAGATTGAGCGCTCAAATATACGGTCAGCGTTGGATTCCGAACCTCCCCATCCATTCTTCTTTTAATGGAGGGGGGGGGGGTCCGGAATGACTGATAAATAGAGCGCAAAGATCTGTGGCTCAGAAATAGGCGCACAGATCAACAGCCCAAAATGAATTTCGACCCCCCCCGGATGATCTTNGGGGGGGGGGGGGGTCTGGAATGGAATCTTCCCTCTGGCGGGCCCCTCTTTGTACGTGGCATCATTTTAATAGCCCTGAGGTCCATCATCACCTGCTGTATGACTTACCATCGTCACCACTGGATGTCACCTTCCACTTTTCCCGAGTTAGTCACATCCCATAACTGTTGTCAGTCCCTACCCCCCTTTCGTTTGTGGCAAGCCCCTCATTACGACTTTTACCTCCAATCGACAACCTCCACGTCATCCATCCGTATCCCTCGGCCACCGTCACCCACCATCTCATCCTCAAGTGATTTGTTGGCCATTTATTATTGGATAACCAATCCGTTATCCGACTGACCTATCTATCGCGCCCAACCGACCCCATTTTAAATAAAACTACAGTTATTCCCTTTAATTTCTCTATTCACCCATCGCACCAGACAATTTCACCTCTAACTTCTTCGTTATTGTCTGTCGCCCCCACTAACGTCGTGTTTTATTGCAGGTATCGTTGCAGAGATGGCACAAAAATCCAAACAAGAAAAAGGAGAGGAGAATTCGTTTCTCCCGCCTCCTGTCGACTTGGAAAAGATCCCACTGGTTGACAAAGACCGATTAATCACAGACACCAAATGTGATTTTTATTTCTCAGACCTCTAGTCATGGCTCAGGGAAGTTTTCCTAGACTAGAGTGGTGAAATTGGACTCTGGGAGTCCAATTTACCCCTCTAACTCTTTCCCCAAATCCACCATTTTCCCGAGTTCGCTCTTAAGTGTCAAGCCCACTATATCCCAGAACAAAGAGCCATCATCTCCTCATCTAGAGAAATCCTGTTTCTCATCACACCCAAATCCATAGACTAGATGATGCAAATCCCCCTAGCTGACTCTGCGTCTCCCTTCAACCTGGAAATTCTCACAGAATTGTACCAGAAAATGACCTTCCCCCAAAGAGCTCAAATATTCGAGCTATTCCTTCCCCCATCCACTCAATTCCCCTCCACAAATACTCCTTATCCGTCGTCCATGTTTTCCACTAAGGGAAACCAGGTTATCTCATCCCTTTGTGCTTTATTAGGATATTATTCTGACTAGTGGGTAGATGGACCCATTCTGGGTTTTTTATCCATCTTCTCTACAGATGAAAAGCCCACCACCCAGTTTGATTTCAGCACATTTTTGGCAGACAATATTGACGAACAGTTCATGAACTTCAGCACTGAAGGCATGTTTAGATATTAATCGATTCTAGCATATTTGTTCATCTTCTTCCAGGCGGATAAATTTGGCTTTTCCATGAAAATGATGTATGGAGATGGTAGACCTCAGGCAGTCACTGCATGGACCTCCTTGCTCAAACACAACTCCATCGAGTTCAGCTTCAAGGAGTTCATCGACCAGTTCTACCACACTGTGGTAAGCATGCTAGGTGGCAGGCCCGAGTCTCAAATAAATGACAAAGTCCAAAGAATCCTGCATCTCTCAGACAACACAAAGACCGGGGATCGGTACTTGTATAAAGATCACACCGAGATCAGAGTATACGGGTGCGAGTTGGCACTGTATAAGCTGCCCAGGTATATGCCTGTCAGAATCTTTGCTCTAGAATATATAAGGCATATTATGAATTCAGATGATATCCATTTTGTATCATTGAAGAAAAAGCAGCATCTTAGAATTAAGGGGCAGATTGGCTCCTTCATCTGCAACAGTCGTGGCACTAGGGAAGAAGTAGACCGGATGCTGAGAGAAATGAAGTTCTCCCTGAGTTTCCCATGGAATTATGATCCATGTGGGATCATCTCAAAGATGAGGATGAAGAATAAAAACATCCCTTACGTTCATGTGTCTAGGCTTGAAATTGAGAAGCTTGTAAATCAGACAGCCTGGGAGACTAACACACTGATTGAAGTAGAACAGCAGGATCACCCTACCATGGTATCACAAACAATAATGCCATAGGTTCCGAAGGAAAAAAGGCCTCGACAATATTTATCTCCGCCTTTCACAGAGGTATCATCTGAAGAGTTCCAGCTGGACACTGAGAGGCCCAAGACAATTTCAGTTCCTGGCCCAACTGGAGAAAAAGAAGCCCTGCCTCCCACAATGATCAAGTTTTTTATTCCACCCTTCAGCTCGAGCCTCCATAAGGCCATAACCTCAACAACGACGAAGAAATCTATAGATCCTCAATTGACCACTCAGCTAGGCAAGGGGGGACCGAAGCTGAGTATATTCGAGAAGTATGAGCTGATAAAGAAAAAGAATCAGACCCTTACCAGCAGTACTTGTGCTCAGTTTTGGAAGCAAACGTCCACTGCACAGCATAGGTTGCTTCCTGCATTTGACACAGAAGAGGGTAGGATGCACATGGCCTTCCTCCAGGAATAGGTACCAGACCCCAAGGCGGGCACCGACTACAAGAGGGCCACCTTCGAGTTCCAGACGAAGGATGTGCATCCAGCCGATCAAATGGATCTGCACAAGCAAACAAGGGAAATGGTTTTCTACACACTGGCACATGCTTCTACTGCTGCTTCAAAATTACAGGTGTCCCTGAACAATGTTCAAACACAATTAAATATGGAGAAGATATCATCCTTTGCCTAGGACAATAGGATCAAGACTTTGGAGGAACTGGTCCTCAAGATCGATTATGATCCTTCGAACGTCAAAGCAACTAAGGAGATGATAAAAAATAAGAACGCTGACATATCATCCTTTAGGAAGAAAATGAAGCTCCCACCCATAGAGGACTCGCAGGCGAAGGAGATAGCAGAGAAAGAAGGAGAGAAGGATGAAACGCTTAAGCTGCTCATGGAGAAGAATACACAGCTCAAAGAAATGGAAGCTGAGATGGAGAAGATGTTAAAAGAGAAATAGAAATTTAATCCAATGGAAGTCATTCCATTAAGCACTATTCCGATTTCTGGAGTGAGCGCAGCGTCAGCAACCAAAATCCCATCTGCGACTCCATTGACATCACAGGAGAAGATAGTCGACCTGGTTAAGTCCATGGAGAAAATGAACCTGCAGGAAACAAAGATCAGTAGGCTTAAAAAGGAAGTTGAGAACCTTCAGGAGCTCAAAACTTCTTTCCAGACCAGCCTCTCCAAGGAAAAGTAGGTGACAGAACAACTCAAGTAGGAGTTACAGCAGCTCTGGAAGCAAATAGTGGCAGGAAAGACTTTGGCTGAGGTTAAAGAGAACATATGGATAGACATCACTAAGTCCATAAATGAGATAAGGCCAATGATCCAGATCATGTTTGAACAGAATGAGTTGTTGCTGAGAAGCAAACAATCCATTGAAAAGATCAGAGTAGAATTGGGAGACATGCCAGCACAGGCAAACGAGATCATCAAATTCCTCAATTCCAAGACCAGAGAAGAGTTGTAAGAACTGAAGATTGAAGATAGAACCAAGATGATCCTTGAGGTCAAAAGAGTTTTGACCAAGAGAGGATTAATGCTTCAGTTGGAAGAAAAGGTTCAGGCCATGGACCTGGGGGTACAAAGATTCTTCAGTAAGATTGAAGCTCTGCAGAAGAAAGGTCTTCCTGGTCTGAAAGTGATCAATGATAAATTAATGATACTCCCTGACTACAAAAAGAGATTAGCCGAAGTGGTTGAAGATAGTTCAAAGTTTCAAGGCATACAAGGGAGCATCACCGGCAAGGCATTCCTGGATTCCCTTCAGTTGAACATCAATATCCAACATGATATTTGATACATATTCCTCACCAAGCCTATATTCACCAAGTATATAGAAATGGACAAAGTGTATCGAAGACTGCTCAAAGTCAACATGCCCAGTAATCTCAGATGGGAAGAGCTTTGTGATCTGATAGATTAGCAGATGAGTTGTCCAGGTCTAGTCAGTTGTCCAGTCAGTTGAAGTCACACAGAGGATTCATCAACGGCCTACCCAGAAATCAGCGTGCAGTTACACCACATCATCAAGCAGTTCCTAGATTTAGGAATTTGTTAAGTTAGTTAGGCTAAAAATAGATTTACCACGTCCTGGTCATCAATGACAGGATCTTTGTAATTTGAGTTATAAATACTTCACCTTTCGAAGTATTGAGGGTTGTTGATCTTCATAGCCTGACGCTATCAGACTGTAATCTTTTTGAAGAGATATTCCATTAATAAAAAGGAGGCACTTTACAGGATTCTTGCATGTATTCACTGGTGATGTTTTTCTCTCTGAGTTGAATGTATTTCTCGGTTTGTTATCACACTATTTTCTACATCTAATCTTTAAGAGTAACGAATGTTGCAGGATTTATCTCGTATACCTTGTTTCTGACTCGAAATATTTTTAGTGTTTATGTTCTGGTGTTTTTAATAAAGAAATTCTTAACTGCTTCTTTGTTGAAATTATCTTTCTCGTCTTTTCTTCTATTCATCATTTAAGCTACTGAAAGATCCAGTAATTATATTATCTCGCCCTATGAAAGTTTTCCTTTTGACTTTTCTGGTTTGTATTTCATATTTTATTAAAACACAGACCCCATAGCCCAATGGATGTGTAGACTATCTCAACCAATTCGAAAAAACACTTTGACAACGAAAAATGACCTATTTCTTTACCTAGCCTAATATTTGAAATTTGAAACATAGCTAAATCTAATAGAGACATCCCTCTCTGAAGTTGGAAGGGCTAGATCCCAACTTCAAAAGTGGTTGGATAAAGTTTCCTTAGTAGATTTCTTCTACTGTCAACCTCTAGGAAATTTACCAAGTGCTAACATAGTGGCAACCACAGTGGGAGAAGGAATATAAAAGTTATAATTTCACATTTCTTTTCCCTAAAAGAAAAATTTGTTCCTCGAATATTGCAAATTTGAGAAGAAAGTAATGTTTAGAGGTTGATTGAAATTTGTACATATTATTTTCGGACTCATAAAACTAAAAAGCATATATATATAAAATAAAAAAGAAATCTGGCTCCTAAGAAAGTTTATACTCGATCTCATCCAAACCCAGAACCTGCGATAGTGACAGATAACCCTGAACCGTTGCTCACGAAAAAGACCTTAGATGAAGGCTCAGTGAGTCATATTCCCCTTCATAAGTCCCATCCATTTTCAGGGAAAACCATTACCTGGAAAAAGCCTGACCTTGACACCTTTTCCCAACAGAGCCTGGTTAGAACCCGGTTTTATAGTTTTGTGACCAAAATCATTTTCAACCCAACCGTTTTACATCCCCTAACCCCTGAAGTTCTGTCTCCCACTGCGAAACCACAAATCACTCCCTCAGTACTATCCATTCCTTCCTCGTCCTCACCATCAGTTAATACCTCACCGATAATCGAGTCTGTTATCCCACCTCCTCCACCCATCATGGCAGCTCTATATGCTCCCTTGGTGTTGAATCCACCTCTTCATTCCATGCCCCAGGACTACCAAATGAGACTTCCGCAGTTTGATGCAACAGGACCTTTGAGCGCACAACAACATGTAGATAAAATGAATGATTATTATGATCTGCATGAAGTAGAGGAAGTTGACGTTCAAATGAGATTGTTTGCCCAAAGTTTGATAGGTGATGCTAAAAAATGGTAAAAAGGGTTTCACGCCACCTTCGTCCTTGACCTTACCACATTCCAAAGGAGTTTTCTAGACAGATGGGAGGTAAAGAAAAACCCTCTCCAAATATTGTCAGAATACGAAAGTATTAAAAGGAATCAAGGTGAGACAGTGTAAGATTACTGCACTCATTTCAATAACCTATACAACGCAATCCCAGCTGAAATCAAACCTCCACAGGGTTTGGCCTTGATAAAATTCCCTGATGCCTTTGACGTTGACATGTCATACCAACTAAGGGAAATAAATTCTACCACCCTGGAAGACATGTAGAAAAGTGCAATAAGCGTGGAGGCCAATTTATTGGCAAAGAGGGAACGTCAAAGGTCAGAGAGGAGAGTCACAATTAAAGAAGAACCTTCCACATCAACCTTGGATTCCAAATTGGATTCTTTGGCAAGAGAAATGGAAAGAATGATGGAAAGACTTACTGTGTTAGACATAAATCCTCCAAGAGACAACCCACCTGCTCCTCAGGTTTGGAATCCTAACTTCAGGAGAAACCCTCCTCAAATCAGACAGAGAGACCCTAGGGATCAAAGAGATCAGAGAGGTCCCGATTAGTAGATCATACCTCCCCTGCAAGAAAATTATGTTGATGAAGGGGAGGAAGTGATTGAGGAATTAGAAGATACTCACATTTCATGATAACGAAGCTATTTTCCTTACCCAAGAAGAACAAGAGCTTTTTTTTCTCAACCAAACAAAGGTAAGTGAAGAAGTTGAAGATGCAGAACAGTAGGCATTCAAAAATTCCATTTTGGAGGTACACCGACAATATAATCTGCGGAGTAAAAAGACAGAAGGGAGTTCCCCAAAAAAGACGATGGAAACGAAGAAGGTGGTCGAAACCAGGAAAGCCTCTGAGCCATCTGCCGAGAAGATGCCTGAAAAGAGAACTGCGTGAAGAAAAACCTTACTATTCTTAAAATATCGTCACAGCCCGAGGTTACACCTACTAATTCACCAAGTACTTTTGACCAGAAGAGCGCGGTGGACAAACCAGAATTGATGAGCCAAGGCAGAGCTTCTACTCCCTTTAGCCTTGAGGGGGAATTAGCCAAAGTAAAAATTCCCATCCCACTTTCAGAGTTGATGAATAAAGATGTTTATCATTCACAAGTGATTAAAGAACTGACCATTGAACTTGACATGGGCACGAAGGCCTTAACCATTGGATCAACAAATCATTTAGCCACTGTGAACCTTACTGATGACCAACCTGAAATTCTGTTCAGACCTGAAGTAGATGGTCGAGAGGATACTGGGGATGTTGCTCCTTTTTACATCAGTCTAAACATACATGACCTGATCTTGCATAATGCTATGCTTGATTCGGGTGCTTCCCACAATCTGATGCCTAAAGTAGTAATGGAGAAACTAGGACTGGAGGTCACCAGACCTTACAAGGATTTACACTCATTTGACTCCAGTAAAGTTAGATGTATTGGTCTAATCAAGGACTTTTGCATCACCTTGGTTCAGATTCCTGCAAAGAGCATGGTAATGGATTTGGTAGTCGCAGACATCCCTCCAAAGTACGGAATGTTGCTCTCTCGATCTTGGGGGTCCAAGCTGAGAGGTACCCTGCAGCTAGATATGTCTTATGCCACTATCCTTGTTTTCAAATAACAAAGAAGGCTATACAGAGAAACATTGATGAAATACATGGTCAGTAGCCAGGAAAAACCGCACAACTACCCTCTTTACTTTTCACATTCCGACTTGGATTCTTTTATCTTGTACACTGATGGGGACACGGAAGGAAAAGATACTCAGCTGGCAGAAGATACATCTAGTCAGGATGAAGGCCAAGAAACCATTGAGGTAGCAAAGATGAAAAACGTAATAACTGAAGAGCTACCAGCAGATTTATGGAGCATGGATTTTGACGGATCAGTAAGCAAAGAAGGAGCTGGAGCAGGAGTCTGGTTGCATAATCACAGAAACAGGTATTCAGAAAACCATTCTTACAAGTTAAATTTCCAATGCACTAACAATATTGCTGAGTATGAAGCCTTGATGCTCAGTCTGAAGCTTTTGAAAAGAGTTGGTGCTAAATAGATTATAGTAAGAGGTGATTCTGAGTTGATAATAAAGCAAATCAAGGGTGAGTATGTTGCAAAACACCCATGTCTTAGATCTTACAGGAATGTTGTCCTTGATTCCCTTAGATGTTTCATTGACATTGACCTGCAAGTAATGTCGAGGGGACAAAACATTCTGTCAGACGGATTGGCTACGTCAGCAGCCACATGTAAGATTCCTTTCCACTCGACTTGCCCATACACTGTTGAGGTGAAATGCAGACCAACCATTCCCGACAATATCAGGTACTGGCAAGTGTTTGGTAATGATGATCAAATCGAAGACTTTTTGCAGCATAAAAACGATTTTGAATGTACAAATAAAGATTTAGAGAACGAAGATGAAAATGTAAATAGATCTGATTTTGAAATTGAAAGTGTTAATAGCGTAGATTCGGGAGAATTAGGCGATGACGAAATGGATGCCGATGTTTTACCTTTGAAAAGCAATGTTTTGCCTAGGGGTCTAGTTCCTTTAGAGGACTTGTTTGATTTTGACGACGTGTCCAAAAAACCCAAAATTGAAGCACATGGACAAGAGGTAGAAGACTGTAATATAGGAACCGAAGGAAAACCCAGGATAGTCAAATTGTCCAAATCACTACCCCCTGAGCAAAAACTCAAATACATTGAGCTATTCAAATAATATTCGGATGTCTTTGCCTGGGGTTATGAGGATTTGAAAGCTTACGATACCAACATCATACAACACAGGATTCCACTAAAAGAAGACCAAAAACCATTTAGATAGAAACTTAGGAGGATAAATCCCAAGTTACTCCCTCTGGTAGAAAAGGAAATCAAAAAAATGTACGATGCCAAAATAATAGTCCCGCTGCGTTTTTCCAAATGGGTCTCTAATTTGGTCCCTATGCATAAGAAATCTAGGGAAATCAGACTTTTCATAGACTTCTGAAATCTAAATAAGGCCTCCCTGAAGGATAATTACCCCTTGCCCAAAATGGACCACATCCTACAAAGGGTGGTTGGATCCAGTCAAATATCTTTGCTATTCGATCTCTCGGGTTACAATCAGGTCCTAGTTCACCTGGATGACCAAGACAAAAACACTTTCACCACACCATGGGGCACTTTCATGTATGTGAAAATGCCTTTTGGTCTAATGAATGTAGGAGCCACTTTCCAGAGAGCGATGGATATCGCCTTTGTGGAAGAATCGGGTAAGTTTATCATCGTCTATTTAGATGATGTAACTGTGTTTTCCCGATCTGATGACGAACACCTGCAACACCTCAAACGAGTTTTCGAGAAGTGTAGAAGGTTTGGGATTTCTTTAAATCCTAAGAAAAGCCTCTTCAGGTTAGAGGAAGGAAAACTTCTAGGGCACATCATCTCCAAGGATGGAATCAAAATAGAACCCGGTAGAATCGAGGCCATACAAAAATTAGAACACCCAAGAAACCTTAAAGAATTGCAGTCTTTTATCAAGAGAATAAACTTTCTATGAAGATTCATTCCCAATCTGGCAGAACTCCTTAGAAACATTACAAATATGCTAAAAAAGTATGTGAAAATAAAATGGGACTATGAGTCCAGACAGTCTTTCAAACAAGTCAAACGAGCACTCACAGAGGCCCCTATCTTAATCAGTCTGGATTTTACCAAGGATTTCTACCTTTTTTATTTTGCTTCCGAACATACTATAGGAATGGTCTTACTACAAAAGAACAATGAAGGGTATGAACAACCCATAGCTTTCTTCAGTAAATCATTAAGAGATGTTGCTCTGAATTACAAGATAATGGAGAAACAAGCTTTTTCTTTGGTGAAAGCCATAAAAGACTTTAGGGTCTACATTCTCCATTCCCACACCATAGCATATGTTCCAAATGCGGTAGTAAAGGACATATTGACATAGGAAAATCCGGATGGAAGAAGGGGCAAATGGATTGTTGTCATTCTAGAATACGACATAGATATTAAGCCTACGAAACTAATCAAAGGTCAAGGTCTTGCTAAATTAATGGCTGAATCTAACTTCTGTGCTCTTGACATTAATTTTTTAGTTGCAGGAGATGAACAGGGTGAGATGGAAACTCCAAGTGTGAGAGAGGTATTTCTCAACTCTCCATGGTATGCAGACCTTATATTCTTTTTGCAAAATTTACAAGCTCCCCCTGGTTTGACTAAGACTAAAGCTAGATTTTTAAAGTTGAAAGCTTTAAAATTATGTATTCTAGAGTGCAATTTATATTGGAAAGATCCTGGAGGCATTCTATTAAATTTTTTATTGAAAGATGAAGAAGACAAAGTGTTACAAGAATTTCATGCAGGAGAATGTGGTGGCCATCTAAACTGGAAAGTCACAGCCAACAAAATTCTCAGGGCTAGTTTTTATTGGCCCACCCTGTTCGCTGATGTACATCATAAAGTGACTGCTTGCCATCAATGTCAGTTGTTTGAAGGAAAAAGGAAACTCCTTCCTCTCCCCCTGAAACCGATCTCAGTTGAAGCCCCTCTCCAGCGATGGGGACTGGACTTCATTAGAGAAATACACCCCCCTTCTTCAGGCCAGCACAGGTGGATTCTCACTGCCACCGATTATTTTACCAAATGGATCGAAGAAGTACCAAGCAGGCAAGCCAGTGACTCTGTTATTATCAAATTCCTTGAAAATAATATCTTGTCTCACTTTGGATGTCCTAGAAAGATTATAACTGAAAATGCAGTTGCTTTTCGGTCGAAGAAGATCATAGATTTCTGCAACCACATTGGTTTGGGGCATTCCACAACCTACTACCCTCAAGGGAATGGGCTGGCAGAATATTCAAACAAAACCTTGGTAAATATCATCAAGAAAAGGTTGTTGGAAAACAAGAAATCATGGCACAACAAGTTGGTGTTTGCCTTGTGGGTTGACAGACTGACCACCAAGAGGTCAATTGGTATGTCTCCATACCAGTTGGTCTACGACACAGAAGTAGTTTTCCCCACTTCCCTAGGAGTCCCTGTCATGAATTTGCTTCAAGAGGTACAAGCTGAGCCAAATGACTCACAGATAAGGATCAACCAGATGATCCATTTGCAACAGTCTAGGGAAGACGTTTTCAACAAGACTCAGGTAATCCAAGAAAGCATCAAAAAGATTTTTAACAAAAGAACCAAGGAAGATGACTTTGAACTAGGAGATTTGGTGCTGAGATGGGATGCCAGAAATGAAGACAAGGGAAAGCATGGAAAATTTGACAGTATGTGGATAGGTCCATACATGATTCAAGCTTTTAGGGGGAATACCGCTTTTTTACTGAATAACGCTGATGGGACAGATCTGCCAGGAGGACCTATGAATGGAAGAATGTTGAAACATTATGTTCCACCTCAGTAAAGATTCGAGTTCCACTCACCATTGTACATACCATTTTTATTTTTCACCTGCATTTTCTAAGTGAATAACATTAGTCATTTGGTTGAAGCCCGAAGAGAAGGCCCTAAGCTATTGACCATTGTTCTTCCAATTTTTGAGAATAAAACCAATCAATCAACGAAGGCTACCAGGCAGAATTTTTCAGAATGACAGGAACCAGGATTCTTGGCACTTCACAGGGCAAGTGCCATCCCTAGGTGGATCCGTTATTATCACCCTATAAGTTATAGGATTAGCTGGTGACTGGGATATTATCTGTCTCTAGTGTTTTTGTTGACAAATGATTTTTTCATTCTGCAAATAATTTGAAAAAGAAAAAGAGAAAAGAAAAAGAAAAAGAGAAAAGAAAAAGAAAAAGAAAAAAGAAAAAAGAGAAAAGAAAAAGAAAAGAAAGGGAAAGAAAAAGAGGGCATAAAAGAATTTCAACAAAATCCCCATGCAATAATAGTAACTTGGTCCATACCTTTCAAGCATGGTTAAGTTCTTGTTAAATTTGATGTTGACAGGGTAGTGAATGAATTTGGCTAAACAGTTTAATCTTAGCCAAAGTGTCTAGGTGAGATTAGTGAATAAATCTAGCTAGACTGTCTAATCTTGGTCAGATAGCCCCCAGGGTAGAATAGATTCTTAACCCAACAGTCTAATCTGGGTTAACGGTCATAGGAAGCTAGGTTAGAACATAGGATAGTTTCTTTGTTGCTTCATTTCAATAAGAACCAGTTTGATGTAAGTGTTGCACCATGTTTTTAGGTACTTAAAAGATCGTTTGCCCAACCCCATGGTGGTATCTATTTGAAAAACCTTGGAAATACCCATAAAATTCATTTATCCTAAGTTTTCCACGACGCATGTGTATGTTCGCGCCCTCACTTATGCTCCCTGCACATATCAGAGGTCCTGATCGTGGCACCCAGATCTACGGTGGACAGAGAATTCCAGACCCCCCTGACCATTCTACCTTTAATGAGGGGGGGGGGGGGGGGGGGGGTTCGGAATCGATGATAAGGCTTGCATGCATCTGGACAGCTCAGGATTGAGCACTCAAATCTATGGTTAGTGTTGGATTCCGGACCCCCCCATCCATTCTTATTTTAATGGAGGCGGGGTGGGGTCCGAAATGAGTAGTAAACAGAGCGCAAAGATCCGCGGCTCAGAAATAGGCGTGCAGATCAACGACCCAAAATGAATTTTGGACCCCCTCGAATGATCTAATTTTAACCGAAAGGGGGGGGCTCCGTAATGGAATCTTCCCTATGTGGGCCCCTCTTTCTACGTGGCATCATTTTTATGGCCCTGAGATCCATCACCGCCTGTTGTCTGACTTACCATCGTCACCATTGGATGTCACCTTCCAATTTTCTCGAGTTAGTCACATACCATAACTGCTGTCAGTCCCTACCCCCCTTTCGTTCATGGCAAGCCCCTCATTATGACTTTTACCTCTAATTGATAGCCTCCATGTCATCCATCTGTATCCCTCGGCCACCGTCACCCACCATCTCATCCTCAAGTGATCCATTGGCCATTTATTACTAGATAACCTATCCGTTATCCGACTGACCTGTCTCCTGTGCCCAACTGACCCCTTTTTAAATAAAACTACCGTTATTCCCTTAAATTTTTCTATTCACCCATCGCACCAAACAATTTCACCTCTAACTCCTTCGTTACTGTCTGTCACCCCCACTAACGTCATGTTTTATTGCAGGTACCATTGCAGAGATGGCGCAAAAATCCAAACAAGCAGAAGGAGAGGAGAATCTGTTTCTCCTGCCTCCTGTTGATGTGGACAAGATCCCACTGGTCAACATAGACCGATTAATCGCAGACACCAAATGTGATTTTTATTTCTCAGACCTCTAGTCATGGCTCAGGGAATTTTTCCTGGACCAAAGTGATGAAATTGGACTTTGGGAGTCCAATTTACCCCTCTACCTCTTTCCCCAAATCCACCATTTTCCCGAGTTCGCTCTTAAGTGTCAAGCCCACTATATCCCATAACAAAGAGTCGTCATCTTCTCATCCGGAGAAATCTTGTTTCTCATCACGCCCGAATCCATAGACCAGATGATGCAAATCCCCCGAGCCAACTCTGTGTCTCCCTTCAACCTGGAAATTCTCACAGAATTGTACCAGAAAATGAACTTCCCCCAAAGAGCTCAAATATTCGAGCTATTCCTTCCCCCATCCGCTCAATTCCCCTCCACAAATGCTCCTTATCCATCTTCCATGTTTTCCACTAAGGGAAACCAGGTTATCTCATCCCTTTGTGCTTTATTAGGATATTATTCTGACCAGTGGGTAGATGAACCCATTCTGGGTTTTTTATCCATCTTCTCTACAAATGAAAAGCCCACCACCCAGTTTGATTTCAACACATTTTTGGCAGACAATATTCACGAACAGTTCATGAATTTCGACACTAAAGGCATGTTTAGATATTCATCGATTCTAGCATATTTGTTCGTCTTCTTCTAGGTGGATAAATTCAGCTTTTCCATGAAAAAGACGGATGGAGATGGTAGACCTCAGACAGTCACTACATGGATCTCCTTGCTCAAACACAACTCCATCGAGTTTAGCTTCAAGGAGTTCATTGACCAGTTCTACCACCCTGTGGTAAGCATGCTAGGTGGCAGGCTCGAGCCTCGAATAAATGACGAAGTCTAGAGAATCCTGCATCTCTCGGACAACACAAATACCAGGGATCAGTACTTGTATAAATATCACACAGAGATCAGAGTATACGGGTGTGATTTGGCATCGTATAAGCTGCCCAAGTATCCGCCTGTCAGAATCTTTGCTCTAGAATATATAAGGTAGATTATGAATTCAGATGATATCCATTTTGTATCATGGAAGAAAAAGAAGCAGCTTAGAATCAAGGGGTAGATTGGCTCCTTCATCTGCAACAGTCGTGGTGTTGGGGAATAAGAAGATCGGATGTTGAGAGAAATGAGGTTCTCCCTGAGTTTCCCATGGCATTATGATCCATGTGGGATCATCTCAGAGATGAGGGTGAAGAATAAAAACATCCCTTACGTTCATGTGTCTAGGCCTGAAATTGATAAGTTTGTAAACCAGACAGCCTGGGAGCCTAACACACTGATTGAAGTAGAACAACAAGATCCCCCTGCCATGGTATCACAAACAACAACACCACAAGTCCCAAGGAAAAAAGGCCTGGACAAGATTTATCTCTGCCTGTCACGGAGGTCTTGTCCAAAGAGTTCCAGCTACACACTAAGAGGCCTAAGACAATTTCAGTTCCTGGCCCGACTGGAGAAAAAGAAGCCCCGCCTCCCATAGTGACCAACTCTATTATTCCACCCTTTGGTTCAAGCCTCCATAAAGCCATAACCTCAGCAGCGATGGAGAAATATACAGATCCTCCATTGACCACTCAGCCAGGCAAGGGGGGACCGAAGCTGAGTATATTCGAGAAGTATGATTTGATAAAGAAAAAGAACCAGACCCTTACCAACAGTACTTGTGCTCAGTTTTGGAAGCAAGCGTCGACTGTGCAGCATAGGCTGTTGTTTGCATTTGACACAGAAAAGGGCAGGATGCACATGGCCTTCCTCCAGGCACAGGTACCAAACCCCAAGGCGATCACCGACTACAAGAGGGCCACCTTCGAGTTCCAGAAGAAGGACGTGCATCCAGCCTATCAAATGGATCTGCACAAGTAGACAGGGGAAATGGTTTTCTACACACTAGCACATGATTCTACTGCTGCTTCAAAATTACAGGTGTCTCTGAACAATGTTCAAACACAATTAAAGATGGAGAATATATCGGCCTTTGCCAAGGACAATAGGATCAAGACTTTGGAGGAACTGGTCCTCAAGATCGGTTATGATCCTTCAAACATCAAAGTAGCTAAGGAGATGACCAAAAAGAAGAACGCTGACATAGCATCCTTGAGGAAGAAATTGAAGCTCCTGCCCACAGAGGACTCGCAGGCGAAGGAGATAGCAGAGAAAGAAGGAGAGAAGGATGAAATTCTTAAGCTGCTCATGGAGCACAATGCACAACTCAAAGAAATAGAATCTGAGATGGAGAAGTTGTTAAAAGAGAAAGAGCAACTAAATCCAATGGAAGTCATTCCATTGAGAGCTATTCCGATTTCAGGAGTGAGCGCAGCGTCAGCAACAGAAATCCCATCCGTGACTCCATTGACATCACATGAGAAGACAGTCGACCTGGCTTGGTCCATGGAGAAAATGAACCTGTAGGAAACAAAGATCAACAGACTTAAAAAGGAAGTTGAGAACCTTCAGGAGCTCAAAACTTCCTTTCAGAACAGCCTCTCCAAGGAAAAGCAGGTGACAAAACAGCTCAAGTAGGAGTTACAGCAGCTCCAGAAGCAAACAGTGGCAGGAAAGACTTTGGCTGAGGTTAAAGAGAACGTATGGATAGACATCACTAAGTCCATAAATGAGATATGGCCAATGATCTAGATCATGTTTGAACAAAATGAGTTGTTGTTGAGAAGCAAACAAGCCATTGAAAAGATCAGAGTAGAATTGGGAGACATGCCAGCACAGGCAAACGAGATCATCAAATTCCTCAATTCCAAGACCAGAAAAGAGATAGAAGAACTGAAGATTGAAGAAAGAACCGAGACCATCCTTGAGGTCAAAATATTTTTGACCAAGAGAGGATTAATGCTTCAGTTGGAAGAAAAGGTTCAGGCCATGGACCTGGTGGTACAAATATTCTTCAGTAAGATTGAAGCTCTCCAGAAGAAAGTTCTTCCTGGTTTGAAAGTGATCAATGATAAATTAATGATACTCCTCGACTACAAGAAGAGATTAGACGAAGTGGCTAACGACAGTTCAAATTTTGCAGGCATACAAGGAAGCATCACCGGCAAGGCATTCCTGGATGCCCTTCAATTAGACATCAGTATCCAACACGAGATTCGATACATATTCCTCACCAAGCCTACATTCACCAAGTATACATAAATGGACGAAGTGTATCGAAGAATGCTCAAAGTCAACGTGCCCAGTCATCTCAGATGGGAAGAGCTCTATGATCTGATCGATTAGCAGATGAGTTGTCCAGGTCCAGTCAACTGTCCAGTCAGTTGAAGTCATGTAGAGGATTCATCAATGGCCTACCCAAAAAGCAGCGTGCAGTTACACCACATCATCAAGCAGTTCCTAGATTTAGGAATTTGTTAAGTTAGTTCGGCTAAAAATAGATTTAGCACGTCCTGGTCATCAATGACAGGAGATTTGTAATTTGAGTTATAAATACTTCACCTTTTGAAGTGTTGAGGGTTGTTGATCTTCACACCCTGACGCTATCAGACTGTAATCTTTTTGAAGAGATCTTCCATTAATAAAAAGGAGGCACTTTATAGGATTCTTGTGTGTATTCACTGGTGATGTTTTTCTCTCTGAGTTGAATGTATTTATTGCTTTGTTATCACACTGTTTTCTACATCTAATCTTTAAGAGTAAAAAATGTTGCAGGATTTATCTCGTATACCTTATTTCTGACTCGAAATATTTTTAGTATTTATCTTCTGGTGTTTTCAATAAAGAAATTCTTAACCGCTTCTTTGTTGAAACTATCTTTCTCATCTTTTCTTATGTTCATCATTTAAGCTACTGAAAGATCCAGTGATTATATTATCTCGCCTTGTGAAAGTATTCCTTTTGACTTTTCTGGTTTGTATTTCATATTTTATTAAAACACAGACCCCATAGCCCAATGGATGTGTAGACTGTCTCAACCAATTCGAAAAAACACTTTGACAATGAAAACCGACCTATTTCTTTACCTAGCCTAATATTTGAAATTTGAAACATAGTTAAATCTAATAGAGAGATCTCTCTCTAAAGTTGGAACGACTAGATCCCAGCTTCAAAAGTGGTTGGATAAAGTTACCTTAGTAGATTTCTTCTACTGTCAACCTCTAGGAAATTTACCAAGTGCTAACAATATGCATAATTCTAACAAAATGGTCACTTGCACATATTGCAGAATTAAGAGATTAAAAATGGCAGCTCAGAATGTGTATTGAAGAAATGAAAGAAGGCGGGGAAGCCCCCATCCATGATAAGGAGGCCGAAGGCCAAAATACCAAAGTTGGTAATGCAGATACAGAGCCCAATGGACGCAAGGGCATAGGAGAGAAAGAAACATTAATAGAAATTGTATGGAGCCTGCAAATAAAAGTGAAGAGCTACAAAGCAGACAATGAGAGATTGATGAGAGATCAAAGTTAGATAAATTCTCGAGTGCTACAGAGATTAAATCAGTTGCAAAGGAAAACAAAGAAATGATCAAACTCAAAACAAGAGGAAGCAGGCAGGTTTCGTGAAAAAAAAGAGGATTATGGAAGAGCTGGGTATTCGAGAAGTGCCAACAGAACTCATAGACACCACTCATCTGTTTACTCAAAAATAAATTTTTATGCATCAAAATATTCCATAAGAAGTCCATAGGTGTCTCTTGTTAGGAACCAGAGAAGGAGACAGGAAGTGGATAGTTTGCAAGGAGAGCTGAGGAAGCTTAATCCACCTTCCTTTAATGGTGAAAAATAAAGGGAAGATGACATTGAACCATGGTTTCTTGGACTCAAGAGTTATTTTCAATTGCATAACTATTCATCAAACCTAGAAGCCAGGATTTTCACCTACCATTTGCATGGGAAAGATGCAATGTGGTGGGATTAACTGAATAAAATTGAACATATTAATGAGACTAGGATCACTTGGAAGAAGTTCAAGAAGTACTTCCATAAAGAGTACCTCTCAAATCATTTCTATGACAATAAAATGCATGAGTTCTTTGAACTCAGACTGGGAAGCATGAATATGGAATAATATGAGAAGAGGTTCTTGGCATTGTTAAAATATCTTGGGTTTATAAATAATGAAAAGGTAAAGATACAAAGGTTTTTGAGTGGATTGCCAACATTTTATAAAGAAAATATTAGGTATGATGAGCCCAAGACCTTGATTGAGGCCATCAGGAAGGCTAAATACTTGTATGAGAAAGGCCAGGGAAGAGAATACCTACAGAAATCTTGGAAGGATATGAAGAAGGAGAAGTCTGATCAGAGGAGGAAAGGATTCAAACCTCCCTTCAATAGGAATGAGCCTAATAGAAATCATCAAGATCAATATGATAATGGTGAATCCAAGAAATAAGACTCCTTGGGAAAAAGGGGAATACCACCAATCCAATGTTGCAGATGCAAGGAGGATCACATGTACAAGGATTTACCACACAGAAAAGACAGAGTGAAGACTGTGCACAATGTCCAAGAGGCTACAACAGTTGAAGATATGGGAATAATATATGTATCTTTAGATGATTGACAAGCATAGTACCAGTCCAATATGATCGAGGTGGAAGGTACAATCATAAATCAGTTTTTTTCAATTTTAATTGTTTCAGAAGCAATTCATTGTTACATTGATCCTAAAATACTGGATAGATTACATTTGGAGAGAAGTAAGCTTGTAAAATCAAGTTTGGTTCAATTAGCCACTGGAACCAAAAGGAGAATCCATGATATGGTCAGAAGTTGTTCCATAAGTATTAATGGTGTGAATACTAGTGTTGATTTGAATATCATACCCTTGGGGTCTTATGATATTCTAATTGGAATGGATTGGATGGAGAAGCATCATGTTGTCCTAGATTGTCATAGAAAGAAATTTACCTATCTTGATGAAGATGGAAAATGGAACATTATGAAAGGAGTTCAAAGACCCATATCTATAAGGGATATTTCATCCTTACAACTAAAGAGATGGTTTAGAAAAGAATTTCAATCATATGCAACTCATGTGGAAGAGCCAAAAAATACAAAGGGGCCAAGCCTTGAAGTTTTTTCAGTACTATAGGAATTTGAAAATGTATTCCAAGAAATACCAGGGTTTCCACCAAAAAGTGAGATATATTTCTCTATTGATTTAGTGCCAGGAGCTTCCCCGGTGTCAAAAACACTTTACAGAATGAGCACACCAGAGTTAAAATAATTACAAATGCAGTTGGAGGAATTGTTCAAGAAAGGGTATGTACGTCCAAGTGTTTCACCTTGGGGAGCACTAGTACTTTTTGTCAAAAAGAAGGATGGAACCTTGAGGTTGTGCATTGGCTTTCGACAATTGAATAAGTATCCTCTACCCATAATTGATGACCTCTTTGATCAACTATGAGGAGAAAATATATTTTCATAGATTGAACTGAGGTCAAGATACCATTAGGTAAGGATCAAGGAAGAAGACATTCATAAGACAGCCTTTAGGACCATGTATGGGCATTATGAATTTGTAGTGGTGCCATTTGGACTAACCAATGCATCAATTGTATTTATGTGCTTAATGAATGGCATATTCAAAAATTATTTGGATAAGTTTGTCATAATGTTCTTGGATGACATACTTATATATTCTAAGTCTGAAGAGGAGCATGAACATCATTTAATACTGGTATTGCAAGTGTTGAGAGAACATCAATTGTATGCCAAACTAAGTAAGTGTTATTTTTATCAAAATCATATCCATTACATGGGACACATTATTTCAGAGAAGGGCATAACAGCAGATCCAGAGAATATTGAAGTCGTTAGAGGATGGCCAACACCTAGAAATTTGTCAGAAGTCAGATCTTTTATGGGATTAGTTGGTTACTACAAAAGGTTCATAGTAGGGTTCTCTAGGATTTCTCATCCCATCACTTCTTTTTAAAATAAGGGAACTAAATTTGAATGGACACCTAAGTGTGAAGAGAATTTTAATATGTTGAAGGAATTACTTACTAGTGCACCCGTGTTAAAGATTGTTGACCCAAATGAGCATTTTGTGGTATGTACAGATTCATGTAAGGAAGGACTTGGGAGAGTCCTCATGCAAAATGGATATGTCATTGGTTATGAGTCAAGAAATATTAAGGAACATGAGAGGAATTATGCCACACATGAGTTGGAGCTTCCTGTCATTGTCCACACCTTCAGGATGTGGAGGCATTATCTCATGGGGAGGAGATTTGAATTAAGGAGAGACCACATTGGGCTGAAGTATCCTTTTGAACAACCAACCTTGAATGCCAGGAAAACAAGATGGCTTGAATTTTTAAGTGAATATGGCCTCGATATCATGCATATCAAAGGAAAAGAGAATAAATTTGTAAATGCACTTAGTAGAAGAGTGCATCTCATGCATGCTACTGCTATCAGTATGCATCAATCAGAATTGAAGCGAAAATTTGTAGATGATATTGTTATAGATCAACAGTACCTATAGGTAAAGGAAAGCTTACAACAAGGAGATGTACAACAGACAATAAAGGAGTATGAGATAAAGTAAGATGGATTACTCATGCATAAGAATAGAATCTATGTTCCTAGTCCCAAAGAACTGAGGAATTTGGTATTGAAGAAAATGCATGATGTTTTTTATGTTGGACATCTCAGTTACCAGAAAACGATTTCAATAGTAAGAATGAAATTATTTTGGCTGGGAATGAAAAAGGATGTTGTTGATTACATCGCTCGATGTATGGAATGTCAGAAGGTGAAGGTTGAGCATAGGCAACCAGTGGGTTTGTTGCATCCATTACCAATCCCAGAGAATAAATTGTTAGTGTTTCATGTAGACCTGCACAGGAGATCTAGCTAAAGCAAGTACAAACAAATCTTATCAAGAAAGGAAGAGAGATTAAATATGGAAGAATGAGAAAATATATTCACACTACTCCAATGATTTGATGATTGATACATAGATCATGATCAATATGATACAATGAATGAGTGTAATACACTCATATATAGGGAAAAACATTCCATAATTAATAAAAGAAATCAAGCAGTTATCTTTCCTTAGGAATGCATGCATGCATAACAGTGATGGTAAAAATAGAAAGTCTAAAATAGAACTAGTTAGTTAACTCCCACTGAGCTAGTGTTTCGAAAATAGAAATTTCTCGAACGCCCCCCCTGAACATCACTATGGAGTAAAAAATGAGTCCTGGCTACTAGTCCATTTTAGGTACTCATGTACAATGAAACTAATGAACACTGAACAAAAGTGAAGAAAGAGGAAAAACCACGTGGGAACAAAAACCACATCAAAAGATAATGTATCAAAAGAAGAAAATAATAGTTGTTAGACAACTATGTTCTTCACTGCAAGACGATCCTGCAAAGTATGAAACTTCTGCTCACTGAAAGTCTTCGCGAATATGTAGAAATGTTTATGGATCTGATGAAGTCCTTTGGCAACTTGTCGAGCCTTGTACCTCTTGATCCTATGGACCTATCTGCACCTGAAAATATTCCTTTCTGGTGGACGTGGAACCAGATTCCAAGTCTGGTTATGTAGGAGTGAGTCATACTCCTTTTGCATGGTTGCTTGGCATAATGGATTTCTCACAACCCTATTGTAGTTCTGTGGATCAGTAGATTGAACCATATAACAATGCATGGGCATCATAGGTTATGAAGGTGAAAGTACA
Organism: Picea sitchensis; assembly: GCA_010110895.2. Lineage (NCBI taxonomy): Eukaryota > Viridiplantae > Streptophyta > Pinopsida > Pinales > Pinaceae > Picea > Picea sitchensis. The sequence goes on along the minus strand of SNQJ01S0003375.1, from coordinate 192,896 downwards.
TGAGAAGGCTCCTTATGCTGAGATTGAGTCATCCTCGAATCCAATGGATTCCCCATAAGGTTTCTTATTGCCTGAAGTGTGGTTTGTGCCTTCTTGTGAATCTGCTAAAGCTTCACCACTGGATTCTTATCTAGATGTACTACTTGCTTATTTCTATGTACAAAATCTGAATGTATGGAATCATCTCTGGTGTTTGAAACTGATGGAAGAACAAGAGTATATGCATGTTGCATTGGAGGTGCATGCAAAGTACTCTCCTTATGTGTAAGTAGAATAGAGGATTCATCATCAGAAAACTTAGTAATTTATACAACCTTGACTTGTGATCCACCTCATGAATTGCAATGATGGAATTGTCATGCATGTCAATTACTAAAACTGAATCTGATGTAAATTCAACCTTTTTACCTTATTGAGTGATCTGATCAACTGAGAGCAGATTCATAGAAAGCTTTGGAACATGTAGAACATTCTCAAAACTTCCATTGTGGAGTTTCACTCCCCCTTCTCCTGCTACTGCTACTGGTCATCCCCCATGAGAATAGGGGGTCTTGAGCATGGATTCAAGGAAGAGAAAATTTTCTCTTTCATTGCCATATGATGGGATGCACCAGAATTTATAATCCATGAATCAGATGATGAACTAATTGCAACCAGAGCATGATTATTACCTTTCTTAGGAGCAGGATCTTCTTCCTTTTTCTTCTTGACTCCCTTCAGAATGAAGTTTCCAAGGTTGTTCTATTGAAGTGTCTGTGCCATAAGATCGATCTGTTTCTTCATGCATGTGGATTCTTCATGATTCGGTTTATTGCAGTAAGTGTACTGCTTTTCCTTATTCTTCTTCTTGGAATCTAAAGAGTCTTTGGAACCTGAAGAATCGTTGAAGCATTTGGAATATCCCTCCTTCCCATTATGTTCGGATGACCCTTTTCCATCATGCATGGTGAGTGCATGTGCTTTGGGATATTTCATGAGGCCCATCTATATGCATTTTTTCTTCTCTTGTGTAAGAGACTCAATGAACCAAGCCAACATAAACATTTTCCAATTTATTCCAAAAAGACATCTGCTAGAATGGAAATTGGAGACATATAAAATGTATTATGGTCCTATCTTGGCCAATATTGTTAGAATAAGTTGTTTCTCTTATGCAGACTTATCAATACCACATTCACTCAATCTCAATAGAAAATATTTAAATTTAGTAAAAAAATATTGTATATTATCAAAACTTTTAGGGTCTAAGGTATTCAACTCTACCTCAAGCATATGACCTCCCATCTCATCCTTCTTTCCAAAGAGTCCTTCCAAGGTGGTTCATATCTCGTTTGGAGTCTTGCATGAAACAACATGAAACCATAAATAAGTGGAGATTAACTCAAGAAGTAGTCATGTGGAATCATCATGACGGTTCACCCATCTCATCTTCTCAATCTCTGATGTAGGTTATGTTTCTGTCACCATCGTCAAATTATACAATCCTTTCCTTCTGAGTTAGAATTCTACCTTGGGCTTCTAATCAAAATAATTGTATGGTGTGAGGATTACCACCAAGTTTGACTATATAAAAAATTTCCTATCCATCTCTCCCATTTTTTCTAAGAACCCCTAAAAATTTACTCTCAATCTACAAGTGAAAAATTAAGAAATCATGGTAGAAAGGGCACTTTAAGTGAAAATTCATATCAGTTTTAGGAGATGCTCTTGCGACTTACTTTCTGAGTAAACGGTGAAAAATCTCACCAAACAGTTGAAAACCCACTTCCAAAATGGGTTGATTTACTTTATAAGCAGTTCGCTTACTCCAAAACATAACATTTTGGGAGCAATGAATGCAAAAAGGTACGACCACAAATTCCTATCAGTTTCATGAGGCTATCTTGCAGCTTACCTTCTGAGAAAACGATGAGGAATCTCACCAAATGGTTGAAAACCCACTTCCAAAATGGGTCGATTTACTTTCCTAATGATCCATTTCCTTCAAAATGTAATATTTTGGGAGGAATAACTACTAAAAGGTATGACCACGGATTTAGCTCATCGAAACCCCGATTTTCCTTATTCTTTGGCTTGTCTGGCTTGCTCCAAGTAGCATAGCTCTGATACCATGTCAGATTTTCATGGAAACCTACACAGGAGATCTAGATAAAGAAAGTACAAACAAAGCTTATCAAGAAAGGAAGAGAGATTCAATATGGAAGAATGAGAAAATATATTCACACTACTCCAATGAGTTGATGATTGATACATAGATCATGATTGTTAGGCGGAAATATTGTCGTTTAATTCCATTGTAGTACTTTCCCAACTATTTAATTTGTCAATCCAAGGTTCGTAGGCTTACGAAGAATATGCACTATATATGCAGGACTAAAGTAGAAGTAATCTAATCTAAATTGATGAAATGAGATTAATCTAGGAAAGCGTTGAACGACTAACTAGGAAAGTAGGAAATTAATCTGGGAAGGAAATACAACATGTGAATAATTGAATGACAAAATACATATGTGAGCTCACACAATATATCAATCTCAAATTATATTACAAGAGTCAAATGACAAAGCATGAAAGAATAACAAAGATAAGAATCAAAGCGAGGAATCCCCTTCTAAGACTTCAAGTCGATCTAAGTCTAATCTCTTATCTCTAACTCCAACTTCCCAAATTATCCATTACATGATATCTCNTTCATGAAGAGAGAACATTCTCTTATATACATGAAATTCTTGAAGAGTGTCATAATTACAGATCCACTATTCTCTCAACTTATTCCTTCAAATCCTCCACTCATATTTTGGATAAGATATCCTATCAAAATCTCTGTGATCTTCTCCTTTGAATATGCTTAAATGATTGTCCCAAATATTCTTCAAATTTTCAAAGCTTGAAGATGAAATTCGAATTTGAGGCTAGGTGGTAATATTTGACTTCGTTAAAATCTTCACATATGCCTGCACACATCATCAAACTCATCCAACCTTGATATATAATGAAAATATGTTATTTTTCTAATATTTAATCATAAATTCACTTATAATATTGAAATTAATACAAGGGAAAATAATAAGGAGAAACCCACATGTATGTATGGAAATGGTATGATGGAAGGTTAATGGGACGATGAAATGTAAGGAATAATGAAGGGAAAGGGGGGTGAAAATAGGACATTTATGAGGCCCAACATACCCCGCAACTCAACTTGTTGCATGTCCTCATGCAACCATGCATGGAAATCCTTAAGAACTTTTGGCATTTAAACTATGGCTTTGATTGATGATGTATTTTTAATAAGGAATATTTCCAGGATTTGACATACAAGAGTAACAGCATGTAAAATACATGTGTAACAACATGTAATGCATGTGTAACAGCATGTGAAATTTTATTATGGTTGGTTCTTGTGTGASAACCATGAATACAAAAGATGTTGGTTCTTGTGTGAACAACATTCATTTCACTTATTGATTTTCTTGCTGCAATAATTTAGCCATCTACTCACTGGAAATAATAATCTATCAATGTGCATAAGAGAGCATCGTTGAGTATAAGAAAGCCTTTTCTTTATCTTTATGAATCATGCCAATATGTGTATCAATCGAAATGCAACAAAGTGTCGTTGGAAAAGAAAATTTGGTAAACAGTAAATGAGATGAAAAATGGAGTGATAATAGTGGAAAAATGGAATACTGGTAGTGAATAGGTAGTGAATATATCCCCCCCACCCCCCAACTGAATCGGTTGAATGCCCTCATGCAAACTAGTGTAGGTCATGGAAGGAAAGAGAGCATGGTGAGGAAATTTTCCAAAATATTCAAGTCAACATATAAATAATTGTGTGATTAAAGCTTAGAAAAGAACATACCTCCACTTACCCAAAAAGTAGATGTAGTTGTTGCGACAGCTAGATCGGAAAAACGTGACTGGTGCTGTAGCTGCAACTGCTGTAACTACTGGAGAAAAGAATATCTGACTGTGACTGATGGAAGATGGAAGGTGTCACTGTTGCAAGATCAGGAAAATGGAACTGCTAATGTTGTTGCTGCTGTAACTCAATCATGGGAAGTGAAGGAATCTGAACTGCTACTGTTGAATCATGAGAAATGTGGAAGGAAGAGAATATGGAACTGTGGTACTGTCATAGACATGAAATTAAACTGCTACAGCTACTGAGGGGATCATGAACAAGTGTATATTCTTCACCCACTACAAAACCGATGGTAAAATTCCCATCATGCGAATGAATGTGTTGATGTCGAGCATGAAGATAAATCATTGGATTATTGACCATTGATGAATGTCGTTAACCAATGCGAGACAAACTCACCAGTGATGTCAATGAGTGTCAGGGTACCTGAGTACATCTTGTGAAGTGCAAACAGAGGTGTCAAGGTCAAGCCACTTCCAAGATCTGATGATCAAGGGACATTGATGTATTCCCATGATCGTCAGCAAGAGAAATTGCCATTAAGGCATGTAAGCCTCAAGGTACTCAAAAATGAACTCTATTCTATATCCCAGATAAGGTGTCGAGGTCAATGGGGGCAAGACTGTTGAAAGGTGGGCCTTAAGGAATCCCACATCAATAAACACGAGTTTATAAAAAGATTGGTAGGACTATATATGTAAAGATCTCAGTAGCAACAGGGTTTATGGCAAGGAAATGTAATCATGGAAAAAGGGATTTTGTTTTATTCATAAGGAAAATTGGAAAGGAAAAAATGAATTGAAAAAGATAAGGGAATTGATGTATGCAACTCAGAAAAATAGGCGTGCTAAAGCATGAAGGTTAAGGCAATAAAAGATAGCTTCAACACAGGGATGACCAATTGGCTTTGAAGGAGAAATGGGATAGTGTTACAACATGAAATTTGGAAAAATGTTGTTGTGTATATTAGCAAAATGTTTATGTGTAACAACAAACATTAGGATGCGCAAAATTTTTCTATGTATTATCAAAATGTTTTTGTGTATCAACAAAATGTACCTGTGTTAAAAAAAAATCAATATGCACATAAAGTTGTTTCGTGTCAACAAACATCAAGATGCGCAAAAAGTTGTTGTGTAACAACAAAATGTTGCTAAGTATCAGCAAAATGTTGTTGTACATCAACAAAATGTTGTTGTGTATCAACAAACGTCATGATGTTTCGGATGAGTAACAGCTCCTTCAAGTTGTCTAGCAAACATGTTTTTCTTAAAAATATCACTTCATCATAAATATTGATTGTCTTCAAACCTGAAAAATCTTTAGCACTAATCTTGCATAAAAACCGTGAGATTTGGGAAGAACGTATTATGCAGAAATAAGTGCAAATGCAACAAATCAAAGAAATAGATTGCATTTTTAAACCTGTTGTCGTTGCATGCTTATTTCATCATCCATTGTTGCATGAAGTGACTTAAGAAAAACACATTGGTGCAACATGTTTGGATCATGGTTTTCAAGAATAAATAAAGCGCCTATTTGCAATTTTGAAGTGTTTTTATATTTATATATTAAATAAAGTTTACTCTATTTGGTACTCTTTGAAGTGTTTTATATTTATATATATATATATATATATATATATATATATATATATATATATATATATATATATATATATATATATATATATATATATTTTATTATTATTATTATTTATAATGTTTTATAACTATTTTATTGTTTTTTTTCTTTGTTTTGTTTGTTGTTGTTTTACAATAAAACAAAACAAAAAAACAAAAACACATATATATTTTTTAAATTATTAACAAACAAAGAAATAAATGTTGTTTGTGTTATTTAATTTAAAACAACAAGGCAATGACATTGTTTTATTATTTCATCCCTGTGTTACAGCTATTAGAATGAGTTTAGTTCAGAACTGCTAGCAATGACAATTGGAGTCCATTTGAAGATGTGAAAGAGATTGAAAGATTGAATGATGATTGGTAAATCAAATTGGACTCTTAGATCACATGCCATGTGGAGAAGAGTTTGTTATGAACTTGAATTCTTCTTATTGGAGGGTGTTGTAGTTCAAAACAAATCATTTTTCCCTCACGCAGTCTGCAAAATGGAGCTCCGAAGAACCCTAAATTTCTCCCAAATGGTTGTGAAATCCAGAAAATCGCTCACGATTTACCTAAATGCCTCCATTCACAAGAAAACCCATGTTTTATTGTTTTCTAGTTCACCTCGGTTTTCTCATAAAATGTGTTTTAAAATCATGTGTTTTAACAATTATGCATTTTTGACAATTACATTTTCTGTTAATTACCTCAGCGAAGCTGGATGAAAAAAATGGGTATTACTCCTATTGTGGTAAAATTTCTATAGCTTGTCTCTCATAGAGAACTTCATATCGATGGTCATCAAAATTCACAGTATTGTTGTGATTCGAGCAAAGGACTAAGACAGAAGATTATTGCGGTCGTAGTTGGATTGTGAACATAAAACAAAGGGTGTGTAATTCTATTAATCACAGTTTTAGTTACGTTTTGTTTTTTATTATTGTCTAATACCATTATTGTTTTATTTTTTTATTATTGGCAAATCATTCTTACAACAACAAAAAATACGTCATTGTTTTAGCATGAAATTTTTTTACTGTAACAACATGTTGTAACATCATGTAAAAGTTTCGATGTAACAACATGTAAAATTTTCACTGTAACAACATGTAAAATTTTGTTTTGTTTTTATTCATCTAACGTTTTTTTGTTTTTACTGTTAAGCATGTTTGCAAAAACATTCATTGTTGGAATCAAAATCATCCATATTTTCTGATCCTCACAATCGCACGAAGCGCTAAGGAAAGCATACTTATTTAAAAAAAATAAAAAATTAGAGCAAAAGCGTTGTTTTATTCGTTATCCTACCTACTCTATGAAACTTAAAGATTAGTTACATTTAGTCAAACTTCCAATGGAGCCAAGCACATAATAGTAACACAAATATATTCATGTGCAATTTTTCAAATGAAAGATAGAAATTTACATGAATAAACGAATTTTATTGTTGTAATGACAAACTAACTAAAAAATGAAATTTATCTAAACGAGTACTCACCTGGAACCATTGCTTGATATAGCTTTCATAGGCACATTTTTCCTCACTCAGATCTTGGTATAACTCCTCTTCATCTTCTTCAATATCTTGCTCAAATGTTTGTTTGTCATCAAATGTTGAATCTTCAATTGTTTCTGGAGGAGTGCTTGAATCTTTAATTGTTATCAAGATCTCCTCTTCCTGAGAAGAAGAGATCCTAACTTTTGCGAGGATCTAAGTGAGTAGTTCCAAGATGAAACTCATTGTTAAAACATATTGAAAAAGGGGTTCTTACAACACCCAAATAAAAAATAAATAAATAAAACTGAAAATCATACTTGCTGAAACACATACTCTCCACAGTTGTCGAAAACACACTTGCTACAATTGAAATTCACACTTGCAAAAAATGAACTTTGCATAAATTGAAATTCACACTCTAGAGATGGCAGGGAGAACATGAGGAGTCTCCACTCAAGTAGCTGCTATGATCTCTTACCAACACATGTAGACACACTTGCAGGAAATCAAACTAAACTTCAATCCATCTTGCTTTCCTGGCAACAACGCCAAAATGTTAGGCGTAAATATTGTCGTTTAATTCCGTTGTAGTACTTGCCCAAATATTTAATTTGTCAATCTTAGGTTTGTAGGCTTATGAAGCACATGCACTATATATGCAGGACTGAAGTAGAAGTAATCTAATCTAAATTACTGAAATGAGATTAATCTAGGAAAGCGTTGAAACACTAACTAGGAAAGCAGGAAATTAATCTAGGAAGGCAATACAACATGTGAAGATTTGAATGAAAAAAGACATATGTGAGCTCACAAAATATATCAATCTCAAATTATATTACAAGAGTCAAATGAAAAAGCATGAAAGAATAACAAAGCTAAGAATCAAAGCGAAGAATCCCCTTCTAAGACTTCAAGTTGATCTAAGTCTAATCTCTCATCTCTAACTCCAACTTCCAAAATTATCCATTACATGATGTCTCCCCCCCCCNTTCATGAAGAGAGAACACTCTCTTATATACATGAAATTTTTGAAGAGTGTCATAATTACAGATCCACTATTCTCTCAACTTTTTCCTTCAAATCCTCCACTCATATCTTGGATAAGATATCCTATCAAAATCTCCATGATCTTCTCCTTTAAATATTCTTGAATGATTGTCCCAAATATTCTTCAAATCTTCAAAGATTGAAGATGAAATTCGAATTTGAGGCTAGGTGGTAATATTTGACTTTGTTGAAATCTTCACATATGCCTGCACACATCATCAAACTCATCCTACCTTGATATATAATGAAAATATGTTATTTTTCTAATAGTTAATCATAAATTCACTTATAATACTGAAATTAATACAATGGAAAATAATAAGGAGAAACCCACATGTATGTATGGAAATGGTATGATGGAAGGTTAATGGGATGATGAAATGTAAGAAATAATGAAGGGAAAGGTGGATGAAAATAGGACATTTTTTAGGCCCAACAATGATCAATATGATACAATGAATGAGTGGAATACACTCATATATAGGGAAAAACATTCCATAATTAATAAAAACAATCAAATAGTTAGCTTTACTTAGTAATGCATGCATGCATAATACTGATGGTAAAAATAGAACTAGTCAGTTAACTCCCACTGAGCTAGTGTGTCAAAAATAGAAATTTCTCCAACATAAATGGGAAGTGATAACCATTGATTTCATAACTAAATTACCCAGGACAACAAGGCAACATGATTCAATTATGGTGGTGGTTAACAAATTAATAAAGGCTTCTCATTTTGTTCCTATAAAAACAATCCATAGAACGACTAATATTGCAGAAATTTACATTAGAGAGATTTCTAGGTTACATGGGATACCTAGGACAATTGTCTCTAACATAGATACAAATTTTACCTCCAATGTTTAGAGGGGATTGTTTAAAGGATTTGGTACAAATCTAAACTTTAGAACAACATACCATCAATAGTTAGATGGACAAACATAGAGGTTCAACTGAGTAATTGAAGATATGTTGAGAATTTATGTGATGGATAAGCCGTCTAAGTGGGAATATTACTTGCACTTGGTTGATTTTGCATATAATAATGAGTATCAAGCTTCATTGAGAATGACCCCATTTGAAGCCTTGTATGGTAGGAAATGAAATACTCTAGTAATATAGGACAACCTAGTAGAAAGAGTGGTACTTGGGCCAGAGTTGCTCAAGGATATGGAAGACCAGAGGGTTAAGATCAAGTAGAATTTGAAGGCAGCTCAGGATAGAAAGAAATTTTATGCAGATAAGAAAAGAGAAGATAGATAATTTAAAAGTAGGGGAGCATGTACTTTTAAAGGTGAAGCCCAAGAAAATATCCTTGTAATTGAGTAGTTGTACAAAGCTAGCAGCTAGATTCTGTGGTCCATTTGAAATATTGGATAGAATGGGGCTACTTGCATACATGCTTGCATTGTATGCTTCCATGAATGTGCATAATGTATTTCATGTCTCTTTTCTAAAGAAATATGTATATGATCCTAACCATGTTATTGATTGGCATCCTATTCAGGTAGAGACAGAGGGATAATTTCAGGTTCAACCAGTGCAGGTTTAGATAGAAAGGTCAAAATGCTCTGAAATCGAGTTATAGAGATGGCAAAGTTTTAGTGGACCTACTACGGTCCTGAAGATGCTACCTGGGAGCATGAAGATTCTACGTGGGCAGAGTATCCACAACTTTTTGAATAAATTTTGAGTTTTTGATATCTATTTTGTATATCCACTAAGGACAATGCCAAAATAGGGGGGAGGGGATGTAACACCTCGGGTTTTGAACCCCCATTTTAAATAATGTATTGTTACAATGCTGAGAGTCCAGAGTGGCCAAACAATTATTAAAAGGCCATTTTTCTGAAGAAATGTAATGCTCTGATCATTATTAATAATAAATGCATCGTTGGATGCTATACGGACAAGGACTAGAGTTATAGGGGCCTATGATTCCACGAGAGAGGGGGCTTGAGGGGATACATGTTTATTCCTATTTTAATTACCCTCTTTTATAAGGGAGTGGATCGGTTATGTGAGATTCCTGGGGGAGGCCAGGAGGTTCTTGATTCCCCACAAAAATACTTAAACTCATCCCTGGTCTGATTGGGGAGTTGGCTCGTTCGCTCCTACACTTCTTCCTTCATTCCATTCTTTCCCTCACGCATTCATTCACTGATTTTTCATTGTATCACACCTTGGGTGGATATCTCACTCCATTCATTTCCGTCACTCATTCATATTCCTCATCCATGTCTTGGCGTGGAAAGGGGAAATAAACTGTCAAATAGTAGTCATGGTATTGTTGGTTGTAGTCGTCACTGATGTAATCCAGCCATGACTTGAGGCCTCCATGTCTGCGATGCATTGGAATATGTTCATCTTGGTTCACATATGTGAGTCCTGAGAGTTCAAGCATTTGTGATTTTGTACCAGCTGCGTTAGGGCCCTCAAAGGAGAAGGATTGCCTAATGGATTGCATGGCAGAGAAGGGTGGAGGTCCATTCTCTGGGGTGGTGTAGGCTAGGTAGAAGAGAGTTGTGTACTTGGATTGTTTTGAGTGTTGGAAAATCATGTGAGAGATTGAGTGATAACTAGTTTGGGAAGCCAAGTAACACTCTGGAACCGTCCTTGTGGATTCATAGCCCTAGATCGGGGGTGACACTGATGTTGAGATTTGGAATAGTAGTGTCTATGGTTGGGTGGAACATTCTTGGTCTGCAGACAGTTGGTGTCCTCTTTTATAAATATAAGTGCTCTCTATTATGGTATTATTTACCTATATATGAATGTATTCCACTATGTATTTATTTATCATTTAATTGAATCTTTAGATTATGCATGCTTCCTGGTTATTGTTGTGCATGCCGTTAGATATTTTCCTTTATGCATCCTTATTAATTTAAAAAGGTATATGTAAGAGAAAGAAGTCCTAGTGTGGGATTGAAGGTGGCGTACCCCAGAGTGTGGGTGGCTGGGGTGTGTTACATAGTTTTTCTATCTTTTCTTTCTTTCTTGGAATATTCATGTTCTTTCTCATGTTTTTATTTAGCTCTTGGGTCCATGGCATCTTCTATAGATTCCATGCCCTGAATATTCCAACGTTTTCCTTTCATCATAGGATCATGGATGTAGATGGAAAACCAAGGATACCTTAAGGGTTATTTTTGAAGAAGACTTCTTCTAGATTCAAACTGAACACTTGATGCCTATCATGGCTGCTACTTTCAATGGGAACATGGAAAGATACTTAATAATCCTTAATGGATCATATAATTTAGGATTATATCCCTCCTAGTCCTTGCTTCATGCATGAATTCATGCTCTTATTTTGGAATTTTGTAATCAAATCCCTCCATCTAAGAGAGTCCACGCTTTCGTATGCATCATTATTTCCTTATACAAAGTGTCACAAGTCTTTTTCTAATTTACTCTTGATTGCTGAATTCTTTCAGTTTTGACTTCTTCTGGGTCTCTTTAGGTTTGATTCTAATTTCATCTTATCTAGAAGTTATTACTTATATAATAGATTCCTTAGGAATTTTGTCACCAAATATTATGAACATACTTCATCTTTTTCATGTACATTTCTTGACTTGTAGACATCATAATAACAATCCTTATGTCATTATTCTTCCATAGGTATCGTTTCACTGACCATCTTATATTCTAAGAAATAGATACACATGATATGTACAAGAACTATGTAAACATGTTATGTACAAGAATATTGTTACCTTGACTAGAAGAAGAAGTCTGTTTTATCCTATTCAGATTTATTTGAGGGTTCCCTTTCTTTGACAACAGTTTCTTTGTTTGTTTCCTTCCTTTTCTTTAAATTAGGACAGTGGTTCCTATAGTGACCATATTTTCGACAATTTAAGCATTATATCCTTTTCATGCTTGCGACAAATGCATCCCATGTCTTGGGAAGGCCATTGAGTACTATATTTACCAGTTCCTTTTTCTGAAACGATTTCTTCAATAGCTTGTAGTTGATATCTAACTGAGAGAGATTCTCATGGAGTATGATGTTATGCTATCATCATCATTCATTTTCATATCACAGAGATCATTCTTCAGACTTATTACTTGTCCAATGTTTCTGACTGAGAAGAGGTTAGTTAGAGCATCATGCATCTTCTTAGATGAGTCAGGATGAGAGTTGTAGGGTATCAAGTGGTATTTTTATAGAGTCCACTATGATACTCATAGTATTGATGTCATTTTCCTTAAAATTCTCCATAACTGCAACGTTTTGAGGTTCCTTTTATTTTCCTTCTTCAAATTGTGGCTCCACGAACTTTCCTTTCACAATATCCAACAATTTATTCTTGGAAAGGATGAGGACAATCCTTTTATTCCATGATTTAAAGTTAGAAGCCCCTTATAACTTGTTTTCTAACTTCATAGAGTAAGTCATGACTGCTTTGACTTGGTCAACCTTTGAATTTGACCAAAAACTAAAACTTGATGTCTTGACTTGTTGAGAGTATGAGGAGATGCGCTAGGCTATGTTGCACTAGAATATCATGAATTAGGTCAAGATATTCACTTAAGGTGCCTTAACAAGAGGGTTAGGGTTTCGTTGCTACAACAAAAATTTGACTGCAACTACAACTGTAATTCAGAAAATACTCCTAATATATATTCTAGTGGTTATATTGTCCAAAGATAGTGTGGAACCATAACCTGTTATAAAAATAGGTATGCTTATTTCACGATAGACAATATAACAATATTTCCACCCACCCATAAGTCGAAGCTACCCCTGAGCACCTTAACCTTGATAGAGAATAATTATAGAAACAAACCCTAGGCCTAATAGCCAATCAAGGTAGTGTATCACTCTCAAGAGCTAGCGTACTAGGAAAAAATTCCAAACCATAACCAAGAGAGAGTCCAATACTAAAACCAAAAATACAAGTTGCAGTAGTTGCAACTACAGCTACTCTCCATACTTGCACACAACTAAATTTCTGTAATTGCGAGTGAGAGTATGTTAAATGAGCTCCAGCGCTCTGTATCTATACTACTCCTTATTAGTTGTCTGGGCTAACTTCTCTTCTTGGGGGATAAAACTCAATATTAAATTAATATCTTTAGCCGACTTGTCTTCTAGGCTTATTGTTCAAAGCTTTAGGGTTTCTCTTTCTTCCCAGAATATTCTAGCCTTTTCAAGGTTACATGTGGAGGTTAATACCTCCTACAACTACCATAATATCAACAGAACCCTCACTGAATACCTTGCAATTTCCTCGATAGACCTGTTCGCACCAATCTTTCTCTCCTTAGTAATGAAGACCCCCTCCCTCACCTGAGGTTTGCTTGACCTCTCGATATAGGATCATTCACAATAAGGAGTTGGATAAGATATTTGGGCCCTATTGAGCCCCAAAACTCATTTACACAGGTCCTTCACCTAAGGTGTAAGTCCTACAAAATACCCACAAGCTCTTTTACTAATCCCCTTTCCTTTTACAAATTTGAATTCGGCCTTAGCCCCTTTTCCTCTGGTGACAATAGAATGTGATTGAGGGTTGTGATCGAGCACCAAGCCAAAAGGAACTAATTCGGTGCTTCATCCTTCGGTGATTTTTTAGTTGTTTCCAATCCACAATAATTCTCACAAAGTGTGGATCGTCGAAAAAGGCAGATCGGACGACTCAAATTACATTTTTGGGCTTCGACGATTTTTAACCGTGCCTAACATACATACAACATCTACAAACTGTTGGTTGCCGAAAAGGAATTTATGCCAAGCCTAAGATCTATGATCCTTAAACACCAATGGATGTATGCTCGAGATCTATTCTCTTCGGTCACTGATGATTTTTTGGCTACACCAACACACGCACAACCCTTTCAAAGTGTCAGGAATTGAAAAGGAGTAGATATGATGACTCCTATTCCCCCACGTGTCCCCTTCTTAATCAATGGCTAGGATTCCTTCAATTATTTTCTCCTTGTCAACACAAAGAGGTAGATTCTCTGAAGTGCCAAGTCCCCGAACTGTGAGATCTTGCATCATGCGTTCTCTCCAACGGACGGTCAGGATTGACTCCAGAATTCAAGGATTAGGGAGTCCAAACAACACTACACTCTATTTTCCTTATATTTTTGGACCTCCAAAACTATGGATCTTCTTCCACCTGTCCTCTAAGACCAACAACCCACAATATTTTAAATGTTGAACTGGTAGGGGGTAGGATCCTCCCTCCATGTGGCCTGTCTCAACAAACTCTCAATATTCTCTCTAGATATCGGCCCTTCGGGTGCTCTTAACACTCTACAAATTTTTCTTCCTGAACCTCGAATTGACGGAGTTCATGTACGTGCTCCATGTATCCTCTACATCTGATGATTCATATTTTCTTCAGGCTCCCAGGGCTTTGGGAACCTACTTGTGTTCTTGACCAATGACCTCCTAGAGTGCTATACCTATGGACTCTTATATCTAGTGCCATGTGTCCTCTTGTTAAATGGTGAGGATTTACTTCTCCCTTTGACACTTCAGGGGATTTGAACGCTCCTCACCTTTATTCTCTTAGAGTGTCCTTTCCTTGAACCACGGGATCCAATGACACCTGTAAACTGAGATCGATGGTGGAGATGGGATTCACTGCTCTGGTCTTCGAAAATTCTTCCTGCTCCAACATTATGTTCTCCTAGAGTGATAAATATATGGTCCTCATGATCTGTTGACACATGTCTCCTACACCAATGACCAAGATTCGGTATGAGACTTTGGAGCTTCAAGAGTCCCCTATACTCTAAAGCTCTGTTCTTATGTATAGTCGGACCTCTAGACTATCCCTAATATGATGACAACCATCCTTTTGAGATGGACGGTTGAGATTAAATTCAGCTCCCCATGACTTCGGGAGTCCTATTCTTAAGTATAAAAGAAAACTTTAGATCTCCTAAGTCTGAATAACCCTCAGTTTTAAAACACACGCTACTTACCTGGATCCGACGAATCGTGATCCTCACGCTTAGATCCAATGAACTAGATTCGTCCTCCTCTGTTGTGCACTCCTCCTTCATCTAGACTTAGATATAATGATCTAGAATTCTCCTAGTAGCTGATCCAATAGTTTTTGAAGATTCCCCCTTTCTCTGTCGTCATGATATGTCCTTATGATGATTTTTTTTTTTTTTAATTTTCAAAGGCTTAGCCTTTGATCTTATCTCTGCAATTTAATTGCTTGGATTCTACCTATTGTTATCCTCATTTTTGGTTATCAAGATGATGACATGATAATGACATGGTGATAGAAGATCTGACTCTTCTTTAAGATCATTTTCATGAAGAAAGTTACACTTGTCAGTTTCTCAAAATCACTCTTTTGAAGACAGTACGCA